>MDKI01005740.1:0-84720 GCA_005239505.1 Nicotiana paniculata
GATAGTGGAGTCACGAGTGACTGAGAGGATTGCCCGAGAGGCTTTATTGTGAGTGATATTGTGACTGAGGGGCTTATAGTTTATGAAAATGTTGTTTTCACTCTTCTCTACACTCAGCCTCTGATAATAAATGTTGGATAAATGTTTTCCTACGAGATTTTTAAATTGAAACCGGAGTTTTTATGAAATATTCGGAATTGTAGATTTCTGACTTGATTTATTCATTTCCACCGTTATTCATTATATGGATTTACATGATTTAAATGCTCGTCACTACACTCATGTTTTTAGTCACATTGACTACTTACTGAGTTGGTGTACTCATGTTACTCCCTGCACCTCTGTGTGCAGATCCAGGTACCGAACCATCTCACTAGTTGATTTCCGGACGAGCTTGGAGTTGTTCGAGTATAGAGGTAGCTGCTCAGTGTCCCCAGCTCACCTCCTTTCCTTCCCTCATATCATAGTTTCTTTTGTTCTTTTGTAGCTCAGACTTTTGTTGTAGAAAGTCACTGTGTTGTACATTATATTTTCAGTCTTAGATGCTCATGACAGTTGACTCCAGGTTTTGGGGAAGTGTGTATTTGTTTCATCCCATTCTGCTATTTTTAAAATCAGCTAAATTTTGATGAAATTATGGGATATATTGATAATCTGAAATTGTTGGCTAGCCTAGTTCTATGATAGGCGCCATCACGACCGGCTTATGATTTGGGGTCGCGACATCTCCATCAATTCAAGATATGTGTTTACTTTTGGGACTATGAGGCGTTACCTCGGGAGATCCCCTCCATATTTACTTTTGGGACTACGAGGCGGTACCTCGGGAGATCTCATTGCACATTTACTTTTGAGGTAACTAGGTGGTACCTCGGGAGATCTCCTTGCATTTACTTTTGGGACTACGAGACGGTATCTCAGGAGTGCCCCTATCGTTTATCAGTATGTGTTGTGTTGTTTTTTTTTTGTAGAAATCTCCTTATTAGATTCTCAGTCTTTTCACATTGTTATATCTTTTGTATTATTTTAATTATATACTAGTGGGGCTCGGACCTGACCTCTTCACTACTATACCGAGGTTAGGGTTGGCACTTACTAGGTACCGTTGTGGTGTACTCATGCTACACTTTTGTACCCTCATTAGCGTCACTGTGCTGCACTGTGTACTTAAGGACAAGCAAGTAGGGAACATCAAACTGACATGCCCTGATGCAATCCAAAAAAAAGACCGTGAAACCATGATAGCAAAAACCTGGCTAGGCTCCAAAACGTCCAACCTCACGAACTTGTTGGCCAATTGGAATATAAGAAAGACTACTCATGCTTTCGGACTTCCTACTGAAACCATCATCAACCATATTGGGCTTATTGGGATGATAAAGAATGGTGATATCATAGTCTTTTAGTAGCTCTAACCACCTCCGTTGCCTTAATTTCATGGTGATAAAGAATGTTTCTTGAATAACTGTTGTAGACTCCTGTGTTCCGTGAATACCTCACAAGACACGATGATGATCGAACAAATAATCAATATTCGATAGTGGGTAATTGTTATTGACTATGACCTTGATTCATCTACCTGTAGTCAATACACATACTCATAGAGTCGTCTTTCTCCTTCACAAATAGAAATGGAGCACCCCAAAGCAAGACACTCGATCATATGCAACCCTTATCAAGAAACTCCTAAAGTTGTTCCTTTAATTCCTTCAATTCCACTGGTGCCATACAGTATGGTGAAATAGAGATAGGGTGAGTTCCCAACACCAAGTCAATACAACAATCGATATCCCAATCGGGTGTCATGCCTGGTAGGTCTGTTGGAAACACATGTGGGAAATCTCTCACTAATGGAACTGACTCAACAGTAGGAGTATTTGCACTAACATTCCTCACAAAGTCTAAATATTCCAAGAACCCTTTCTCAACCCTCTAATGTTTCTTCAAAATGGACACCACCCTATTGGGAACATGACAAAAAGTACCTCTCCACTCTAACCTCGGCAACCCTGGCATAGTCAATGTCACAGTCTTAGCATGATAATCAAGAATAGCGTGATAGGCCGACAACCAATACATGCCCAAAATCACATTAAAGTCCACCATATTATGTAGCAGAAGGTCAACCCTGGTCTTATAACTCATGATAATGACCAAACACGATCGATAAACACTGTCTACCACAATAGAATCTCTTTAGGCATAGTTACATAAACAGTAGTACTCAAAGGATCACAAGGCATAACCATATATAAAGCAAAATAATATGACGCATACAATTAAGTCGAACCTAGATCAAATAAAACTAATGCATCCCCATGAAAGACCGAAACAATACATGTGACGACACAATCTGATGCAACAGCCTTTGTCCTATCAGGAAAATCATAGAAACGGGCTTCGCCTCCCTCTCGAGGTCGATCTCTACATATCTGACCTCTCCTCTAGTTGGTTGTGCATGTGGAGTGGCAACTAGAGTGGTAACCTTGGCCTATGTACCTTGTAGAGGTGCAGCTCTCCTATGTTTGGGATAGTCCCTCACCATATGCCTAGTATCCACACTCAAAAAAACCTATATGCAGTCGTGGCTGCTGGAAGTGAGTCTGACTCGATGGGCTATAATGACGATGTAGGCACCTCGTGCAGGAGGTACACTGAAAAGTGGTTGTGCCAAATGGGCGCTCTAACGCCCCTGAATATCTGAGGCACTACGAGTATCTTAGAAGCACATAATGAGCTGGTTGATTGAAACAACCTCTGTTATGATGAGCTCAAACTGTAATGCGGGAACCATTAGATCCTCTAGAATCCCAAGGCCTCTTGGAGTCCCTATCCCCTCTCTCCTGGTCACGGATATGATCCAATCTCTGAGTGATCTTCCACAACATACCAGAACAAAGTATCAGTCTCCAAGTCTCGTGCCATCACAAATCTAATAGCATAATTGAGTCTGTCAATGAATGTACAAACTCTCTCTAACAGTAGAAATCAGGGTAAGTGCATGACGGGATAATTCACTAAACCATATGTCACGCCCCAAAACCGAGGAGTGCGATCGACACTCAATCGAGCGGACCCGATCGAGCAAGCATGTTAGACACTTTCTATCCAACTCGCTTATGATCAAGAGAAGGCGCGTTACCATTAGTTAAATAGTGGAAAGATCTCTCTCTCTCACACACACACACATATATATATATACACACACATATATAAACATTACTAATTCATTTCATTTTGCTGTATCATTGTTAAATTCAAAAACACATACACTTTAAGTTTTAGTGGAACAAGAGTCCAAAACACAACATAATCCATGTGACCTTTCTAGTACCCATACACAACCCACATAACGTCTACGGAGCCTCTAAAGATACAAAAGGAGTGTAAAGTTTGTGCCGGTAACAAGGCCCCGGATATACCTCAAAAGTGACTACAACATAGCAAAATATATAATACAAGACCCCATAATGAAGTGGGGATAACCGAATTTTTTAGGAAGAGGATGCACTACTGTCTGTGATCAACACTGTCTGCCACAAAACCACATGCATCCATTTATAGATGCAGCGCTCACGGCAAAAGGGGACGTTAGTACTGTCGAATAGTACTAGTATGTAAAGCTAAAATACAATCTCAATAGAATGAACAATAATACAAGGAGGAAACAACCATGAGTACAATAAGAATACCAGAATACAAACCAGAATACCACCGTGTTCTTACACGGAGTCCGATATCGACCCGATCGGCTAGGTCATCTCATTCGAGACATCATGCATATCCACAATTTAAATTTTCATTTCTAGCACAGTTACCACCATGTGTGTGGCATGACATCCGATTACGGAAGATTGGCTAGGCCATCTCACTTGAGACATCATCCTTTCAATCAATCATCTTACTTCATATTTCTTTCCCATCTTTTCAATAGATGAGCACAAGTGGCCTCATTTAAAAAGTCATTTATTCAAGTTTCCTGTTTTACACATTCAAATAACATGATCATCAACAACAATAAGGCCTATCACGTAAGGCATTTGTAAACATAAGGAAAATACTTGAATAATCCTAAGCACATAAAGGCTTTTCATTCAAATTGGCATAACAACCTTTATTCGATTTTTGACATGAAATCTTAACCTTTCTTAACACATTTACCTTTTGGAAGATATCTTGTAAAAGCCTCCATTTGAGTTCTTGAAGAAATTTCTTGAAATCTAATAATTTTATGAAGGATTAAGTTAGTATTAGGGTGGAATTGATGGAATGAAACACAAAATTAGTAGGAATTATTCATCTTTAAGATGTGGGGAGTTGGAGGTCTTGAGAGAGTGAAGAAGAACCCCAAGGATCGTCCAAATGAAGTAGGGGAAAATGAACCTCGTATATAACTTAATATTGTAGCGCCACAGGTGGCATGGGGCGCTGCCTGTGGCGCTGGTTCCAGAATCTCAAAAATTCCCAGCGCCCCATGCTACCCTGGACGATGGCTATTGGAAATGCATGGAAACAAGCATAACTTTCTGATACGATTTCCTAATTCGACGATTAATTTTTCTATGGCTCCAAAATATTATTACTAATATAATGCTTCAATCAAAACTGAATTTCGAGCTCATTATATTAATGTGATACCAGTTATTCTTGAAGAAACGATGTGTTAACCCCGAATACTATAGTTGCACTCTAAAATCTTAAATCATTATGATTTTTTTTTTGATGGGGCCTTACATTCTCCCCCACGTAGGATCATTCGCCATCGAATGAGGGTCATGACCGCTATTAGAATCCATTATGGCCCAACTATTACCTCACACACCAGTCATACCAATTTTTGACTAACTCCCAAAATTTTCAAAATTTTGCCCAAAAGTATCCTTTCTAACTGTGCCTATCCACCTGTCAGCGAATCCCAGAAACCAATCCAAACAATATATAAATAATCCAAAGATGCAACATAATATTAAATAATACCAACCGTGGCCATGTAAGCAATACATTATGTAAAGACCCGTAAAATTTCATGACTAAAAATAAAGCCCAAATAGGTCCCCGTGTTGTTATAACTGTAGAAATTCTTAAAACAGACCCTTTTTGAGTAAAAAGTACCCCGGGACTTAAACGATAAAATTTTCAAAATTTGCGCAGGTCTGCAGTCCATTATGCGATCGCAGATCAGGTATGCGGACCGCATAGTGGTCGCATACTTGGACAATTTGCTGTCCATTTTGAGGACAACTATGTAGCCTAGAATGCGATCGCATTTCACGAATGCGGGCCGCAAGGTTGTCGCATTCTTGCACCTTGATTTTTGCGAAGTAGTTATGCGACGCATTATGCGATCGCATAACAGGTATGCGGACCACATAGTGGTCGCATACCTGGGAATTCTGCTTTTCTTTTTGGCCCATTTGAGGGCAATTTATGCGACAGGATTGTATTCCTGACCGTATTTCTACTTCACAACTTTTAAAATTCTAATTTTATACCCGACCCCTAGTCCATTAAAACACTTACCCCTTTCATTATAAGCTTATTTTCTGATAAAGTAGAGAGAGAAGAGAGTTGGTTCTAGAGATAGAGAGTTCCAACTTCATCTAATTTGTTCCTCCATCACTACTCAGGCCTGGAATTGATCAAGTAGGACACCATTTTATACACTACAAGAGGTAAGTTTATACCCTATCAACCTTAATTTCCAGATTTTGTTAAAATGAAACATGGTTAGGTGAGTTCACGAAGATGGGGGTAGGAGTCTTCCATGCATGTGACCAACTAGTCATAATCCAGTAAAAGGAAATGGGTTACAATAATCTTTCACTAAAACGAGGCCATTTAATCTAAAGGAACACATAGTGTTTGATAGAATGCTCAAGCGAGTTCAAGACATGATCATTATTCCTAATTCTAAGTTCAATTATGCCACATTGTGAACTAGATTGAAGGTTCTATAAGGTCCGGTGAATTGTGGTAGAAAATTTAAGGGGAATTCCGATTCAAGGTATGTATGGCTAACTTTAATCTTTGTCAATTCATTTCCGAGCACACGGTATGAAATTCTTGCGTGAGCATATATGAATTGATTGTCCTGCTATTTCGAGGTGTAAGATCTTATTCTCTGATTTTCTTAGTCGATTACCATGCTAATTGCCATTGTGAAGGGTGATTCTTTGTGCTTATCCTATCATGTGTAAGATTCGTTAAATGTACGAATATGTCAATATGGCAGTATGTGCTACTAAATGAAAGAATGTTAACGTACGCTAATGTGGGAAGGTATCTAATTGCTAATGGCCGAGTGTGACAAATGATGAAAAAAAATGTGGATTGATTTAATTGAGTTAAATTATTCTGCCTTGATTCATATAGTTGTTGGTTGATATGAACGTATGTTGTTGATGATGAAGATCCATGTGATATAATTGTTGGTTATTGTTGCTATCAAATATGATTGTACGATGGGATCGGGTTGCGCGCCGCAACACAAAGTAATAAGGGTGGAGAGGTAATAAGGGTGAAATATGATTATACGGAGGGATTGGGTTGCGAGCTGCAACACGAAGTAATAAGGGTGGAGAGGTAATAAGGGTGAAATGTGAATGTACGGTGGATCGGGTTGCGCACCGCAACATATGAATAATTCAAATGAGTAACTGTGGAAATCTTCATTTGTAATTTTCTATATATCTGTGTGGTACTTGTGTGGTTACCCTGACTGCCTTCCAATTGTGTAATTTTTTATTCTACTTGGAATAAACTTTGTTCATTAATACTAGTAATATTCAACGGTACTAACGTCTCTTTTGCCGGGGGCGCTACATCTTTTATATGGATGTAGGTGGTTCCACAGCAGGTATCTTAGACCGCCCATAGTGGTGTTTCCCCTTTCATACCTTCGGCAGATCTGGTGAGCCCCACTTCCTCCCGGGGTAGTGTGTAGTCTATATCATATCTTTTGTATATGTTATGTCTTTTAAGGTATAGTCGGGGCCTTGTTGCCGGCAAGTATTTTGTAAGCCCTTAGTACTCTTAGAGGCTCCGCAGACATGACGTGGGTTGTACATATATGTATTTTGGGGCTGTAATTGTGTTTACTAGTAGTCGTGGTCCAAATCGGAATTATTGTATGTTTTGTGATTACCAAATGTCGAAATGATAAAGGACGAAGTGAACTCAAAGGGTAAATTCACTCTAAGTTCTAAATTTATGTTGAATAATGTATATTGTAAACAAGGGGTAACGCGTTGGGTAGGAAAAGCAATCTTGGTCCGCTTGACCGGGATCATCCGGTTGGGCGCCGGTCTTGTTCCTCGATTTTGGGGCGTGACAAACTTGATAACACAGCCTCAGGTTTTAAAAGTCTCCTAGGATGTCTCGGAGCCGTGTCTAGTAGAGCCCTTCTTATCAGTGTGTTGTCAACCACATCTATAATTAGGGGGCTGCATGGACATTTAGGAAATACCCATTCATTGTTACTATGTATCGTGCGATGAAGTGGAAGGTGAGAACATCTTTATCTAACTCATGCATTGTCCCAATTTTAAGTAAATGGAACCCAAGATGAGAGCTCGACTCAGCCTAGAGGTCAATGCCACCCCAGGAGTGGCCACAAATTCTCTAGCTGGTAGTGCGGGTGTGAATGATTCCTCGGCCACAAACCAGCCCAACTCCTCCCTTCCAGGCTAGACTATTCCTGTTCCTACTCCAGCGGAGGGTGATGAAATCCCTTCCGTTGATGTTCCTGATCCTTCCTCAGTCCTAGCTTCCGGTCCCGGTATTTTTGATGGGGACCTCAGGGGAGCTATTCAGATGTTGACCCAGCTAGTGGCCTCCCAGGCCCAAAAATCAAGTGTTGCCCCTGCGTCCTCTGGTGATCAAGGGGATTCTTCAGGTTCCGGAGTCAACCAGTTTCTATGGTTAGCCCCTCCAGAGTTCACAGGCACCGACCCAGAGGCAGATCCACATGATTTTATAGATGAAATGTACAAAGCTCTCCGGGTTATGAAGGCTACAGAGACAGAGAGGGTTGAGTTGGCTTACAATCGCTTAAAGGGAGCAGCGTATTCGTGGTTTGAGACGTGGGAGGGTTCCCGTGGGGAGGGGAGCCCTCCTGCGAAGTGGGATGAGTTTTTTTATGCCTTCATGGATCATTTCTTGCATGTCGAGACTATGGCAGCCCGTGCTGCGGAGTTTGAGGTCCTTATGCAGGGCACCATAAGTGTATAGGAGTACCACTTGGAGTTTGTGCGCCTGTCCAAATATGCCATCCACATGATGCCGATTATGGAGGCCACAGGTCCACGGTTTGTTCAGGGCCTTGGTCCCTTGGTTGTTAATGAAGTTGCTACAACTGCCTTGCATTTAGATATGAATTATGGGAAGATCGTGGGATTCGCCCAGGCCACATAGGCTCGGAAGTTGAAGATAAGGATGAAGAGAGAAAGAATGGTAGTAGGGCCCGGTCAACGTGCAACCCTGGGAGTTCAGTTGTAGGTGGGAGATCAGCCTTTGGGAGAGGGTCATCAGGGCCATCCCAGTCCTATGCTCAGTCCTCAGCCAGTGCCCCATCATTAAGGCATAGTTTTTAGCAGGGTGGCCGCTTTGGACAAGGTTCAGATAGCAAAAGGTTCCATCAATCAGGTCATTTAGGTGGGAGGTTCCAGCAGCAGCGGAGGGCCCCATGCCCTAAGTGTGGGAGGTTTCATTCTGAACCTTGTTACTTTGATATAGCAGTGTGCTATAGATGCAGAGAGATAGGCCATATCTAGGGAGACTGCCGCGCACCCTGTAAGGGTGTGGGTAGGGGTACTTCTTAACCATCCAACTCTTTAGCCGCTACATCTTCAGCAGGCCCTCCAGCTCGAGCAACGCGCGATACAGCTAGGGGTGGAGAACGGGGTCGAGGGGGACCCAGTCGGTTCTATGCTTTGAGTGGTCGCCAGAGTGCGGAGGCTTCCCTATATGTTGTCACAGGTATTCTGACTGTTCAGTCACATGATGCTTATGCTCTTAGTGATCCCGGGTCTTCTTTGTCATATCTTACTCCATTTATTGCTTCATGTTTTGGGATAGAACCCGTACATCTTCTTGAGTCGTTGTCTGTGTCGACTCCGGTTGGTGATTCTATTAAGGCCGTGCGAGTCTGTAGGAATTGTGTTGTCACAGTGTGTGGTCGAGATACCACAACCGACCTTATTGAGCTAGGGATTGTAGATTTCGATGTTATCATGGGGATGGATTGGCTAGAATTATGCTTTGCTAAACTCTACTTCCGAACCAAAATTATGAGGCTCGAGTTTCCTAAGGAACCAGTTATTGAATGGAAGGGGAATGATGCTGTGCCATGAGGCAGGTTTTTTTCCTACCTTAAGGCCTCAAAGATGATCAGGAAGGGGTGTATCTACCATTTGGTCCGGGTTGCAGACACCACTTCAGAGGTGCCTGCTCTCGAGTCTGTGCCTGTCGTGGATGAGTTTATTGAGGTTTTTCTGAATGAGCTTCCTGGGATTCCACCAGATAGAGAGATTGATTTCGGGATTGATGTATTGCTAGATACGCAGCCGATATCTATTCCACCCTACAAGATGGCGCCGACTGAATTGAGGGAGTTAAAGGAGTAATTGAGGGACCTTCTAGAAAAGGGTTTCATTCGTACTAGTGTGTCGCCTTGGGGCGCACTGGTTCTTTTTGTCAGAAATAAAGTGGATTGCTTTGGATGTGTATTGATTATCGACAACTTAACAAGGTCACTATAAAAAGAAATATCCATTGCCTCAGATAGATGATTTGTTCGACCAGTTGCAAGGTGCTAGGTTCTTCTCAAAGTTTGATTTGTGGTCTGGGTATCACCAGTTAAAGATCAAGGAGCAGTATATTCCTAAGACTGCCTTTAGAACTCGATACGGGCACTACAAATTATTGGTAATGTCTTTTGGGCTAACCAACGCCCCATCAACTTTTATGGATCTTATGAATTGAGTTTTCAAACCGTTTCTTGACTCCTTTGTGATTGTCTTCATTGACGATATCCTTGTTTATTTGCGAAGTCAGGAAGATTATGCTACTCACCTCAGGGCAGTTCTACAGACTCTTCATCAGCACCAGTTGTATGCAAACTTTTCAAAATATGAATTTTGGCTAGAAACAATCACCTTTTTGTGCCATGTTGTTTCCAGGGAAGGGATTCGAGTTGATCCCCAAAAGATTGCAGTGGTAAAGGATTGTCCTAGGCCAATGACCCCGACAGAGATTCGCAGTTTCTTGGGTTTGGATGGATATTATCAGAGGTTCGTAGAGGGATTCTCTACCCTCGCCTCCGCATTGACTAAGTTGACGCAGAAAGCGATTAAGTTTCAGTGGTCCGATGCTTGCGAAAAGAGTTTTTAGGAATTGAAATTGAGATTAACTTCGGCGCCAGTGTTGACCTTGCCAGAGGGTATAAAGGGATTTGTGGTTTATTGTGATGCTTCAAGGGTTGGTTTGGGGTGTATGTTGATGCAATGCGGGAAGGTTATAACGTATGCTTCTAGGAAACTCAAGAATCATGAGAAGAATTATTCGACGAATGATTTGGAGCTCGCGGTGGTTGTGTTTTCATTAAAGATCTGGCGGCATTATCTTTACGGGGTCCGTGTGGACGTATTCACAGACCAGAAGAGTCTTCAATACTTATTTAAGCAGAAGGAGTTAAACTTAAGGCAGCGAAGATGGTTGGAATTGATCAAGGATTATGATATGAATGTTTTGTACCATCCATGGAAGGCGAATATGGTGGCCGAAGCCCTTAGTCGGAAGTCCATGGGTAGCTTGGCTCATTCGGAAGCAGATCAGAGGTCTTTGGCTCAGGATGTTTATCAGTTGGCTAGTTTGGGGGTTTGTTTTTTGACCTTAGACGAAGGGGGTGTCGTGGTTCGTAATGGAGTAGAGTCTTCACTTGAAACGAAAGTCAAGGAAAAGAAATTCAGAGATCCAACATTGGTACAATTGAGAGAGGCAATCCTGAATCATAAGACCTCGGCATTTTTTCTCGGCAATGATGACGGTGTTTTGTGGTGCCAAAGGAGGCTATGTGTTCCGTATGTGGATGATCTTCGAGAAAGGGTAATGGCAGAGGCTCATAATTCCAGGTATTAAGCACACCCAGGTTCTACGAAGATGTATCGTGATCTCAAAGAGATTTATTGGTGTAATGGTATGAAGAAGGGTGTGGCAGACTTTGTGGCTAGGTGTCCGAATTGTCAGCAGGTGAAGGCCGAGCATCAGAGGCTCGCTGGGTTGACGCAGCTTATAGAGATACCAATGTGGAGATGGGAGATGATCAATTTGGACTTTGTGGTAGGGTTACCCTGCACTCAGCGCAAGTTCGACTCAATTTGGGTAATAGTGGATCGACTCACGAAATCAGCTCACTTCTTGCCAGTCAAGTCCACCGATACTGCAGAACAGTATGCTCAGTTGTATATTAAGGAAATAGTCAGACTCCATGATACTTCAGTATATATTATGTCGGATCGAGGGGCCCAGTTCACATCTAACTTTTGGAAGAAATTTTAGCAAGGTTTGGGGACGCAAGTAAATCTCAGCACAGCTTTTCACCCGCAAACAGACGGTCAGGCAAAGTGGAACATTCAGACGCTTGAAGATATGTTACGGGCTTGTGTATTAGATTTCGAGGGTAGCTGGGATGATCACTTGCCGCTTATACAATTTTCTTATAATAATAGTTTCCATGCTAGTATTTAGATGGCCATTTGAGGAATTGTACGGAAGGAGGTGTATGTCTCCGATTGGATGGTTCGAGGTTGGCGAGGTGGAACTGCTAGGACCGGATCTTGTTCACCAAGCTATGAAAAAAGTTAAAGTCATTCAGGAGAGGATGAAGACTGCTTTGAGTCGTCAGAAATCCTATGCGAATGTTCGTCGAAGAGATTTGGAGTTTCAAGTAGATGATTAGGTATTCTCGAAGGTGTATCCCATGAAGGGGGTGATGTTGTTTGGGAAGAAAGGGAAATCGAGCCCAAGGTATGTCGAGCCATATAGGATTGCTCAAAGGATATGACATGTGGCTTATAGGCTGTAATTGCCCCCTGAGATGTCATTAGTACACCCGGTGTTTCATGTATCCATGTTTAAGAAGGTGATTGGGGATCCATCCGCCATTGTGCCGGTTAAGACGGTTAAAATTAATGAAGGATTGTCATATGAAGAGGTTCCAGTTGCTATTCTTGATAGGCAAGTCGGTAGATTGAAGAACAAATATATTGCTTCTGCTAAAGTGTTATGGCGAAGTCAACAAGTCGAAGAATCCACGTGTGAAGCGGAAAATGAAATGAAAATTGTTTGAATAAGTCCAGTAATGGTTTGAAAATTGTCATCCCTAAGCAATTATATGTTGTGTCAAATTTTGCGCAAAAGCACCCAATTTTCCCCTAGTTTCCCTACTATTTTAACTTCTTAAGTTGTGCCATATTTGTGTATGTTGTAATTATTTGGGTAATATGCAACTCCTTGAACTAAGGTAAATTATGTGCAATTCATGTGATAGTTAAATGATATGCAAGTTTGTGGAGTTAACCGAACTATGTGAGGCTTGTGGAAGTAGTTGAATAATATGTAGCTTTCTGAAATGACCGGATTATGTGCAAGTTGATAGAGTAACTAAGAATGTGTGGAATTGATTAAAATGTATTTCGGGGGCTCTCTAACAGGTAGATAGGCCTAATTACAAAGGAAACTCTGGAAATATTTTCAGGAAAAATCGAAGTTAGTAAAAATTTGGAGGTTGCCATGTATTGTGTTCTCTTAACTATGTGATTCCTCGATCCTCATTCGAGGACGAATGATTCTAAGTAGGGGTGAATGTAAAGACCCGTAAAATTTCATGGCTAAAAATAATGCCCAAATAGGTCCCCGTGTTATTATAACTGTAGAATTCTTAAAACGGACTCTTTTGAGTAAAAAGTACCCCAGGACTAAAGAATAAAATTTTCCAGATTTGCAAAGGTCTGTGGTCCACTATGCGATTTCAGATCAGGTATGCAGACCGCATAGTGGTCGCATACTTGGACTGTTTGCTGTCCATTTTGAGGACAGCTATGCGGCCTAGAATGCGATCGCATTTCACGAATGTGGGCCGCATAATTGTCGTATTCTTGCACCTTGATTCTTGTAGAGGGAGTTATGCGACGCACTATGCGATCGCATAACAGGTATGCGGACCGCATAGTGGTCGCATGCCTGGGCAATCTGCTTTTCTTTTTGGCCTATATGAGGGCCATTTATGTGACAGGAATGCAGACCGCATAGTAGGAATGCGACCTGACCGCATTTCTGCTTCGAGACTTTTAAGATTCTAATTTTATACTTGACCCATAGTAAATTAAAATACTTACCCCTTTCATTTTATGCTTATTTATGATAAATTAGATAGAGGAGAGAGTGGGTTCTAGAGAGATAGAGTGTTCCAAATTCATCAAATTTGTTCCTCCATCACTACTCAGGCGTGGAGTTGATCAAGTAGGACACCATTTTTTTCACTACAAGAGGTAAGTTTCTACCCCATCAACCTTAATTTCCATATTTTGTTAAAATGAAACATGGTTAGTGAGTTCATGAAGATGGGGGTAGGAGTCTTGCATGCATGTAAAGAACTAGTCATAATGCAGAAAAAAGGAAATGGGTTACAATAATCTTTCACTAAAACGAGGCCATTTAATATAAATGAACACTTAGTGTTTGATAGAATGCTCAAGTGAGTTCAAGACATGATCATTATTCCTAATTCTAAGTTCAATTATGCTACATTGTGAACTAGATTAAAGGTGCTAGAATGTCCGATGAATTGTGGTAGAAAATTTAAGGGGAATTGTGATTCAAGGTATGTATGGCTAACTTTAATCATTGTATCATCTTGTTTGTGTCCGACCACATAGTATGACATTCTTGCGTAAACATATGTGAATTGATTGTCCTGCTGTGTCGAGGTGTAAGATTTCATTCTCTGATTTTCTTAGTCAATTACCATGCTAATTGCGATTGTGAAGGGTGATTCTTTGTGCTTCTCCTATCATGTGTAAGATTCGTTAAATGCTCTAATCTGTCAATATGGCAGTATGTGCTACTAAATGAAAGAATGTTAACGTACTCTAATGTGGGAAGGTATCTAATTGCTAATGGCCGAGTGTGGCAAATGATGAAAAGAAACTGTGGATTGATTAAATTGAGTTAAATAATAATGGAAACACCATATGTGAATTACTGTATGGTAAGGATTATTGTGCCTTGACTTCATATAGTTGTTGGTTGATATGAACGTATGTTCTAGATGATGAAGATCCATGTGATATAATTGTTGGTTTTTGTTGCTATCAAATGTGATTGTACCATGGGATCGGGTTGCGTGCCGCAGCACGAAGTAATAACGGTGGAGAGGTAATAAGGGTGAAATGTGATTATGCGGTGAGATCGGGTTGCACGCAGCAACACGAAGTAATAAGGGTGAAATGTGAATGTACGGTGAGATCGGGTTGCGCGCCGTAACAAATGAATAATTGAAATGAGTAACTGTGGAAATCTTCATTTGTAACTTTTGGTATATCTATGTGGTACTTGTGTGGTTACCCTGACTGTCTTCCAATTACGTATTGTTTGATTCTACTTGGAATAAACCTTTTTCATACATACTAGTACTATTCAACGGTACTAACATCCCTTTTGCCGGGGGCGGTACATATTTTATACGGATGTAGGTGGTCCCACAGCAGGTAGCTCAGGCCGGCGATAGTGGTGTTTCCCCCTTCATACCTTCAACAGATCCTGTGAGCCCCACTTGCTCTCGGGGTCGTGTGTAGTCTATATCATCTCTTTTGTATATGTTATGTCTTTTAAGGTATAGCGGGGGCCTTGTTGCCGACAATTATTTTGTAAACCCTTAGTACTCTTAGAGGCTCCGCAGACATGAGGTGGGTTGTACATATATGTATTTTGGGGCAATAATTGTGTTAACTAGTAGTCGTGGTCCGAATCGGAATTATTGTATGTTTTGTGATTACCAAATGTCGAAATGATAAAGGACGAAGTGAACTTAAATGGTAAATTCTTGCTAAGCTCTAAATTGCTAATTCATGTGGAATAATGTATATTTTAAACACGGGGTAACGCGTTGGGAAGGAAAGGAAATCCAGGTCCGCTTGACCGGGATCATCCGGTTGGGCGCTGGTCTCGTTCCTCGGTTTTGGGGCGTGACACATTACTAGAAAATGAACACTATTAACATCAACTAACCAGGTGATACAAAATTCATAGAATGTAAGATCTCAACATCTTCATATAACACAAATACTTAATTACATAGCTATTCAAACAAGTGAGGGTACTTATTCTTCATCTCCTCCTCGGCAACCCAGGTGGCCTCTTCGACCAGCTGGTTTCGCCATAACACTTTCACAGAGGAAATCTTTTTATTTCTCAGCTTTTGAACTTGCTTATCAAGAAAGGCAACTGGAGTTTCTTTATAATTTAGTTCTTCATTAACCTCAATAGTCTAAACTGGTACAATAAGCAATGGATATCAACCTACCTTATTCAATATAGACAGGTGGAATATCGGGTGCACTAATGACATCTCAGGTGGTAGCTCAAGCTTGTACGCCACCTGGCAAATCCTCATAACGATTATGTACGGTCCGGCATAACTCAGGCTCAATTTCCCTTTCTTTCCAAACCACATTATACCTTTCATGGGGGAAACTTTCAAGAATACCCAATCATCTTCTTTGAACTCTAAATATCTGTGACGAACATCCGAATAGGATTTTTGATGCACCTTAATGACCTTGACCTTATCCATAGTTTGATGCACGAGGTCTTGTCCTATCAGTTTAGCTTCTCCAATCTTGAACCCCCCAATGGGGAACCTACATCTCCTACCATTGAGGGCCATGTAACCTCACTATTTTCTTGATTTACAACTGACCATAATGTTCTACTGCGTTAGTAGACTTAACTGGTAAGAAGTGTGCTGATTTCATGAGTCAATCCCAATCACCCAAATTGAGTTAAATTTGCACGGTGTGCCCTCTAGTCCAACTACAAAGCCCATATTAATCATTTCCCACTTCCACATTTGAATTTCTATGATCTGTGCCACCCCACTTTGATGCTCGGCCTTCACTTGTTGACAGTTTGGACATTTTTCCACAAAGTTCGCTACATTCCTCTTCATGTCATTCCACCAGTAGACTTCCTTAAGGTCGTGATACATCTTTGTAGAACCTAGGTGCATGGAATACCTAAAAGTGTGATCCTAGGTCTGATTATTTCCCAGAGACCATCCACATTTTGAACACATAGCCGCCCTTGGTAATTTAGTGTACCATCATCCATGCCAAGTGAAATAACCATAGTCTTATGTTTATGAATCCCCTACATCAATTGTACAAATAATGGATCGTTGTATTGATTCTCCTTGACTTCCACAACAAGCGATGATTCAACCTTATTTTCCACAATTACCCTCCGTCACTAGAGTCAGCAAGACGAACTCCAAAACTAGCCAACCAATGAACCTCCTTGGCCAACGGCCTTCGATGTGCCTCCAAGTGAGCCAAACCACCCCTAGATTTTCGGCTAAGAGTATCATCGACAACACAAGTTCCAAGTCCTGTGTTGGATACTTCTTTTCATGATTGTTGAGTGGCCTGGAGGTATAAAGTATCACCTTACCATGTTGCATCATAATTGGAAAAAATTTATCACATTCCGCTTGCATAAGACCTCCGAGGTATTGAGTTACTAAATAGTTTTCCTGATATGGTTACAATCTTCCATGAATATTTACAACTTGCTCTTTCAAATTTTCAATAAAAGACATTACTAGATGATTTTTCTTATAGGAGCTTTTGTTTCAAATGAATAACATCATCTAGATTGCTCACACACCCTAATAAAATCAACTTGCACGACATTGCATCACATGTAAGGTAACATTGTGCTCAAACATTTCTTAGCCAAACTTTTTACTCCTTATGTGCCTTATAGAATTTATGAAATCACTCTACTTCGCTTGTGAATATTCTCACAATTCCTCTTACTGTTAAACACCTCCCAAAACATATATCAAAAACTTTATATATATTCAATTTAGTAATAGTCACTGGCCCGAACAGGGCATTCTTTGAAACTTGAGATCCTCCCAAATTCTTCAACAACGAATTTTGGGTTTCCTCTTAAGTGTAAGACTTAGTCCACTTGATTCCATCCACGACGAGTAACTCACCTTATTCACAGTATTGCAACTACCAATAGTGTTTCCTGGTATTTCAGCTTTGGAGCTACCATGTTAAACATGTCTGGTTCGTAACAAGTGTTCATCCTCTCTCAATGTGTTTCGAAGCTTTTTTCTTTGCCCATTGGGTAGATTGTGTTTTCTTTCCCTTTTTGATCGCCCTTTAGCCTGGACAATATGCTGTAACCATATTTTCTTTGTAACTTTGAACATTCATACCCATTCCATTTTTCTCATAGCGCATAGCTGATAGCCTTATTATGCCACCCACTTGTCTGCCTCCCATGAACCGTAGTATCATTATGCTTGGTTTGTTGAGTCTATCATACCACCATTTCACCACTTATAGTCTCACTTTCCATTGTACTATGTAGATACGAGCTCCCTCTAGATGTTATAGTTGATATTCAGTGTCAGCCATGTCGGTTGCATTATAGTTATTCCTTTATGCCTTCTATCAACACTTGTGCTCTAGGCGAGTCCACTATTCGGATATGAACTATTTTATGATAACTACGACCATGTCAATTTATAGATTTTCTTCCCATTTCTTCTCGCCTCATTCTTCCTAGTTAGTGAATAGCTATGCACTCTCCCATATGTTACATGGTCTTTTCCCTTAGTTGGAAATTCATCTTGCTCACCTCTCAACACTTGTTGGGATATCCGTGGAAAAGTGTGTTCGTCCGTGTATCACTTAACACTTCCTTGCTTTTATGATTATTAAGAGGCTTTCCATCAAGCCCAAATGCACTCTTGGGTTATTATAGCATCATATTTATTTCTCCCACTCGTTCTGTCTTTCTTAAAGCCTTGGAACTTTAGTTAAATTGCAAATCCATGATTAACACATTCTAAAATCACGCAACCTTACATATTTGACCTATAGTACTTCCTTGGATTCCATTTTCCTTAACCCTCTAACAAGTACAAGATCCCTTTACAAACATTACTCTCAGTTTCTAGGACCGTTGACCTTTTCGTTTATGTTGCCATGTATGAATAATTTACCTTCCTCAACCTTCCACCATCTTGGGGTACTAGTGGTCTATTATTAGCATATCCTTTAAGGGAATCACGTTATCCATTATCACTTTTCTAGACTACACATGTCCTCAACAAAATATTCAAATATCATAGCTACATGGTCTTACTCTTGTTTTATTGTACTTAAGTAGCCTCGCCATGACCCTTCCTTCCTCACTTAGGGTGAATGTTTCACATTTCGACACAAGTCTTGAATTTAGCAATTTGAGGGACACATGTTTCACATCTCTATCCCTCTTTTATATGATTGAATATTAGGGAAATTTAAGTCCCTTGGCATTAATCTCATAAGTTCTCTACTCTTATTCAGCCACACATGCTTGGGATTCTAATTCCTCATGTAAATATCCTTTAGGAGTCTAACACAACTTTGTACATTTGTGGATTCTTATAAATTTCATAGTACAAGGGTCTTCTCATTGTGGGTTCAATTGACTCTCCTTTAATAACTCTTGTCTCTTGTGACAGACTTACACACTCATCATTAATCTTCTGGTCATGCGTTTCATATATCACATGCTTATATAACAAATTTTTTTTTACACCTTGTGATCATATACATGCTTCCCAGACTACCCACATGTGCTATTTAATCTTATGTCTCATTTATAAAGTCAATGTCTCTTTGGAGGTGGATAATCACTTTTAACACTTTTCTCATATAAAGTATTCTCATGGTACTATGTACTTATCTTATATGTCCATAGCGTTCATTCAACATATTACATGTGCCATCTTCTTGATATTCAGGCCTTTGCCCATTGTCATGTCATGTGACAACATTACTTGGAATAGTTGAAAAAGCGTTTAAACTTACCTTGAACCTCAATGCACGAGGTAGAAGACAATCCTATAGTCAAGCTTTATCGCACGATCTGGAGTGTTTAACAAAGCTAACATTCCTAAATGTCCATGTAGCCTCAAACGTATAGATGTGGTTGACAACACATCGATAAGAAGGACTCTACTAGACACGGCTCTGAGACATCCTAGGACACTTTAAAATCTTAGGCTCTGATACCAAGTTTTTCACGCCCCAAAACCGAGGAGCGTGACCGGCGCTCAACAGAGTGAACTCGGTCGAGCAAGCCTGTTAGAAACTTCAACTCGCTTATTATCAAGAGAAGGAGCGTTACCATTAGTTAAACAGTGGAAAGATCATATACACACACACACACACACACACACACATTACTAATTCATTTCATTTTGCTACATCATTGTTAAGTTCCAAAACACATACACTTTACGATTCAGTGGAACAAGAGTCCAAAACACAAAATTATTCGTCTGACCTTTCTAGCACCCATAGACAACCCACAAATATCTATGGAGCCTCTAAAGATACAAAAGGAGTGTAAAGTTAGTGCCGGCAACAAGGCCCTAGCTATACCTCAAAAGTGACTACAACATAGAAAAATATATAATACAAGACCCCAGAATGAAGTGGGGCGCACCGAGTTTGCTAGGAAGAGGGTGCACTATTGTCTGTGATAAACACTGTCTGCCACAGAACCACCTGCATCCATTTAAAGATATAGTGCCCATGGAAAAAGGGGACGTTAGTACTGTCGAATAGTACTAGTATGTAAAGCTAAAACACCATATCAATCGAATTAACAATAATACAAGGGGGAAACATCCATGAGTACAATAATAGCTTCAAACAATACTAAAACATCAAGTAAGAATCACATTAGTTCTCAAATCAATTTCCATATTGTTAGGTTAGGTGATCTTTAGTACCGATATGCCATAAACCTATTACGCCCCATATTATCGTACATGAAAGTACGCCATAAGTAAATTGATATAAGCTCGAAAATAAGACGGTACACCCCGTATTTTTGTTCGTTGAAGTTTCGTCGTAAGTTAATCGACGTAAGTTCGGGAAAGAGATTATTTTGAGATTATAGGTATTATTATATTTCAAATAACTGATAAGTAAATTCGTGAAGGTGAGAGGGTAAGAAAATCGAAGAAAATGAATTTCGTCGAAGTAGGACATTTTGGGTTAAAATACGGCCTGAGATAAAATACCCCGTATTTATGGACTAGTGTCATACAAGGTACCACATGACCATAATAGTAAGGTGTACAAAGTGTGTTAAAAGTTAGTAGTATTTTGAGCAATTTGATATAATTCCTAATTTTATAGATAATTGGGTAATTGGTTAATTATATTGGTTAACGAGGAAATAACAAATTAATTAAGTGGATAATTACTGGATAAATATTAACCCCTCACGTGGAATCAAGCCACACTACATATATTACTCTTATGTCATAGAGATCATGTGGCAAGATTGAGGATATGTGGTTAAGACACCACATAAGGTGGGGCCCATATGTAACAAAAGACATCTCTGACAAAGAGAGATCATTTGTAGTGTAATATTTCCATGAGAATTTCAGCAAGATTCTCATAAGTATATTCAAAAATAGCTCAAAGACAAACTTCATCTTGGCAGCGTGAAATATTTATTCAATTCCAAGGAAGCCCGGTGCAATCTTTCTCAAAGATATTATACGAATTTTTACCTACTCAAGGTATGTTAAGACTAAACCTTTCCTTCATTTTGGCATGATCTCGTAATTACATATGTTTGATAAGGAGTCATAAAGATAAATTCATACTCCCGAATTTATATACGTTATCCTAGTCTCATAAGTTACAGTATTCCCCCTATCGGGACTTAATATTCAGTTGAGTATTGTATATTTCCAGTCAAGAGAGAAGAGAGACTATATATACAGTATTACAGTATTTTCACTACCATCGAGCTATAATCTATGGGCAGGCCCTTATTAGGCAACCTCATATCAGATGGTAAGTTATATACTGAGCCTGCTGTGGCCGAGCGCCTATGAGCGATCCTAGTTGGCCGAGATTTAGAGCCTAGTATGGCCGAGCGTCTACGAGCGAGCCTACTACGACATAACAATTATATATATCCCGAGCCCAATAAGATCGGACAACTATTTTACTTACTATATTGAGAGAGTTGAGTCAGTATGAGTAGGTAGGCATATCTTCAGATTATCTTTGACTCCCAGCTACTTTCAGTTATTATATTATCAGTTCAGTTTCAACCTTCAGCATATTGCCTTACATACTCGGTAAATTATTTCATCTTGAAGTTCATTTTCTGGGGGTGCTGCATTTCATGTGTGCAGGTTCAGACAGACAGACGGGTAAACCTCCTCATTAGATGTTTCCCGTGTTCAGCTTGATCGGTAAGCCCCATGCCATTCAGAGTTGCCGGGTCTAGAGCATTACGTACATATTTGTGTGTTGATATATATGTTATGAGTGGGTCGGGGCCCTATTCCGATCACAATATATCCATCAGTAGAGGCTTGTAGACATATCCTGTCAATTAATGCAATATGTTGGGCTTATAGGCCTTTTATGTACATTTTGTTGGTTTGCCAGCTGCAGTAGTTATGACGGCTTTGTAGACCTAGTTTTGTATTGATGTTTAGTCAATATTCGCAATTGTCTTACAATGTAGCCCATGGCCAAAGTATGACATTATATGTTCAGAATCCCTTAGTCGCATGTTGGTATGCAAGGATAGGTGAGGCATTGTGTGCCGATCTCGCCCCCTATGTTCGGGGTGTGATATAAGTTGTATCAAAGCAATTCTATCATAGGGAGTCAACAAGCCGTGTCTAGTAGAGTCTTGTTTATGGGTGTATTGTGCACCACACTTATAAGTAGGAGGCTACATAGCATTTAGTACTGTCACCCTTTCTTCTTACTCTAGATCATGTGGTAGAGCTCAGTCATAGAAATCCAAATTTTTTAATTCTATTATATTCGTAATACAGTGATACCAACATATAGAAAGACGGTTGGTAAGGTATTGAATATGGCTATGGAAGAATTGAGTCAGAGTACTCGATTTTGCATCATTCTTATGATTAGTAAATGTAAGGTCTCCAGTAGAATATGTGGATACTAAGACGTGCAAGCTTCTTTATAATGAGCCTTAAGGCAAGAATATCTATCCGCCCCTATGGTAAAAAGCAATGAGAGATTCAGAAGGTACAAGTTTCCACAAGTAAAAGAAGCAACATGAAGAAGGGTACGAGGTACCCAGTTAGTGAAGATGATCATTATTTATAATTGAAGAAGAGAAATATAAGCATTTTGAGTTACCTTCAGCAGTGACAAGGGTATGTATAATTGACCACTCTCATCCCAGTTATGCACTATGGGAGCTAACAAATATGGTTTGAGAGAAGGACGAGATATCAAGATCCGACTTAGGTTAGAGTAACCCAAAATGGGGAATGGATTGTTTGTGTTAGTTGACATTTCCGAAGGATATAGCAAATGTGCTAATAGATCTCCTTGTGAGACACCTAGATGAAGCACTCTAGAATTGTACAACTAGATATGAATATTGGAATACTCAAAGACAGTCAATGGAATACTGGAGGGAATAAATATTACCTCAGTATGGCTCCCATTCCTAGTAGAGCAAGAATGCTAGGCAACCCGAAGAGCCAATGGATTAAGCAAGGGGAGCTAAAAGAAAAAAAATGTCTTGTTGATGTTTTCAAAATAAAGTGATAGGAAGAAATATTAGCAGAGAAATAAGGAGAGAGATAGGGAGGCATTATGAGTAAGGTGTGATACATGAATGACAACGGTAGATCAAGAAGATGAAAATATTACAAAGTTATTAGAGAATAAAAATACGAGAGGTGATAGGCCTTGAACCAACAAAAGAGTATAGGACATACAATCATATCCTCATTTCGTGAAATAAGTTTGTGACTCTAACGTGATTACCAAAACGAAAATTTAGACCCCAGAGTAATAGAAACCAGTATGGAATGGTAAACAAGATAAATTAAACATGAATTAGGGAATGAGTGAGTTGATAATGGTCGACATCATGAGAATTTCGTATTTCATTCTGACGATAACAGAATGAACAACAGAAGAAGATTTATGAGAAATTCAGGGAATGTTCATTCAGGAAGATGCTCCATAGAGCAAGCAATGTGAGCGAAGTTAAGCTTAAGGGACTGTATGTGCAAGTTACATTAAGTTTCACCCTCGCGAGTAAGGAAACTTGTTATTCTTGGTGGAGAAGGATTACAACACGATGAGTAAGGGTGATCGATGATGTGAAAATACGCCAAAGATGAAGAGCTAAAACATTTATATGTAGATCATCGTAGCACTAAATGTTAGTAGTCCCTTAAAGGGGGGAATATGGAGTAATGTGGCATTAAGTCAGAATGAAATGGTTCTATGGATTATGGAATGGTAAAGGAAGAATGAGATAAGAATAAGAAAGGAATGATATTACACTTATTCATCTCCTACGTATTGTCACAACCCCAAATCCTTAACCGGTCGTGATGTCGTCTATCGTCGAACTAGGCTAGCCAATTCACATATTTACAGTTTCTTTCCAAAAACAAAATCCCAACTAATTTTTAACATTTCATAAAAATATATAGGATTTACTAAATCTATTACGCAAACTAAACAGTTATAAAACAGTCTAAACCATCCCCAAAATCCGGAGTCAGCATGTCATGATCATCTAAGGAATATACCAAAAAGTCTACTATTATAATACAAAACCTCCGAACAAATAACTAGGTACAACATAAGAAGGGAAAATAGAGCTACCGCGGAAGCTGAAAAACTACCTCTATGTCCCGAACACTGGCTCCTCACGGAATAGATGGCTAACACTCGGTATCAGCACATGTATCTGCACACAAGGTTGCATGGATTAATGTGAGTACGCCAACTCAGTAGTAATGAAAATAAATCAAGTCTAAGAGGCAAGAAACACATAAAAAACAATATCACCAGTTCACAATATGCACAACCTTTCTTTCCAACTGTATATACATAGATATATGAAATCAACATGCCTTAAAAGCCAACTTCAGTAAAATCCTTTGAAAAAAGTGTTTTTCAACAATTTCAGAAATCAAAATAATCGAAGAATTTTGTGTAAAATGAAATAAATCATAAGTAGCCCCTCGGGCAAAAACATGAATCATAAAGCGCCCCTCGGGCAGAACATCACTCAGCACCTCTCAACCACTCAGTATCAGCCCCTCGGGCAACCTCACTATCACTCATGCCTCCCAATCACTCGTCACTTGGCACTCAGCACTCGCACTCAGTAGGTACCTGCGCTCACTGGGGTGTGTACAGACTCCTGAGGGGCTCCTTCAGCCCAAGAGCTAGTATCAAGCCACCCCTTGGCGTATCATATCCTTACAATCAGGCCCTCGACCTCACTCAGTAAGCAACTCTTAAAAGCCCCTTGGGCGTATCAGTAAAACGGGGTACTCAACCCAAAACATCATTTTATATCTCAAAATAGTATAAATAAGGCTGAGTTTCGAAATCAGTTAAGCACAATATGTCTGAGTGTAAATCATGAATCAACAGTGAGGAAATAACAGTAAAAAGCCCCCAAGGGGTCCAAACAAGTCGGCACGAAGCCCCAAACATGTCTTATAGCCCAAATATATCAATAGTTTTAGAACACAATTTAACATATGATTTAGAGTAAAAAAATACGCAACTCAATAGTTTCTGCGGAGAAGACCAAGTCCAATCAAAAAATCAGTGCGCGCCACTTATTCGTGATCCGACATGTGCACCATTCTAAAAATAGTGAGAAATATGATGTCCAGGGTTTTATACCCCCATGACAAGATTTATAACCATTACTTACCTCTACCGAGCCACAATCCAAGTCCGCGATGCTCTTATCCCTCAAATCGGCTCCCGATTGCTCCGAATCTAACCAAAACCAGATTAACATTATCATTATACAAGGAACAAAACCCAATCAAAAAGTATCAATTTATACAAAATTCTCAAAATTCAGCCGAGATCAAGGAGAGGGAGCTAGACGAGCACTTGCAAGAGAGCGACCGGCAGATCTAAAACTGCTATAGTAAAGTAGAACGAAATTACCTGCCAAAGCAAACCCGAGCCCCGGGCCCACGTCTCAAAATTCTATAAAATTTACATCACTAGAATCCTCACCGTCCCACGATTCTACACATACCAAGAACACCACAATTGGTCCGCAATTGTGCGCTCAAATCACCAAAAGAATTTTCCAAACTTCCTCCCATTTTTCCCAACTTTTCTACTTTAATTTCCTCAAATTTCAAGTCTAATACGTCACCAACTAACATAGAAATGAGTTTTATAATCCGGGAACTTACCTTTATTAAAGACCTTCGAACTCCCCCTTCAGTTTGCTCTCAAACCAGCTCAACCCGAACGCAACAATGGATGAAAGGCCAAATATTCGCGGAGGCACCTATTTATGCTGTTCTGCCCAGTTAATCCGCACCTGCGGTCCCAGGTGAGCACATGAGAAATCCCACTAATAGCACAAAATTCGCACCTCCGAGTCCCTTCCCGCACCTGCGGCTTCCCAGGTGCGGCCCATGCCTCGTACCTGCGAATTCCTCCAGCCTGGTCTCTTTTCGCACCTGCGCAAAATCTTCGCACCTGCGGCTCCCATTCGCAGGTGCGGCCACGCCAGTAAATTAACACCAACAACTATTTGCTGCAATTTCCTAAGTTTAAACCTCCGCTAAAAATCAAAAATCAATCTCGAGCCCCTCGGGGCCGCAACCAAACATACCATCACACCCCGTAGCATCATTCAAACTTAGTCGAGCTTTCGAAACACCAAGAAAAACACAAATAACCCAAAATTACATCAAATTCAAACCTGTGAACTCTAAAACTTTTAAATTTCTCCAATGATGGTGAAACCAACCAAAACACATCTGATTCATCCGAAAATTTGCACACATATCCAAAATGACATTACGAACCTTTTGCATTGCCAATAACTAACTTTTGCCATTTCAAGCCTTATCACCGGACATCAAAACTTCATTTCGAACAAACTCCTAAGTTCCAAATCACCTAACGAAGCAATCTGAGCCATAAAACTCGCATTCCGAGGTCCTTTTCCAATAAGTCAACTCCCAGTTGACTTTTCCAACTATTAAGCTATTTTAAGAGGCTAAGTGTCTCAGTTCTCACTACAACCACTCCGAAGACGAACCAACCGACCCAACACAACATAAATAGGCTAAGCAGCATATGATAAGGCAGAAATTGGGGAAACGGGGCTAATCTCACAGAACGACCAGCCGGGTCGTTACATCTTCCCCCTCTTAAACCGATGTTCATCCTCGAACGGGTCTAGAAACATACCTGGAGTCTCGAATAAGTGAGGATATATGCTCCCCATTTCCCGCTCAGTTTCCCAGGTGGTATCCTCCACCGGCTACCCTCTCCACTGTACCTTCACTTAAGCTATATCCTTAGACCTCAACTTTCTTACCTAACGACCCAAAATAGCCACTGGCTCTACCTCATATGACATATCACTCTCGAGCTGAACCGTGCTGAAGTCCAAAACATGAGACGGGTCACCAACATACTTCTAGAGCATCCAAACAGGGAAAACCGGATGAATACTCGATAAGGTGGCAGGCAAGGCAAGTCTATAAGACACCTCCCCAATCCTCTGAAGCACCTCAAATGGCATGATGATCCTGGGACTCAGCTTTCCTCTCTTCCCGAACCTCATAACATCCTTCATGGGTAACACCTTCAGCAACACCTTCTCCCCAACTATGAAAGACACATCTCGGACCTTCCGGTCCGCATAACTTTTTGCCTAGACTGCGCCGTTCGAAGCTACTCCTAAATCAACTTCGCCTTACCCAACGCATCGTGAACCACGTCTGTGCCAAATAGCCTAGCCTCAGCCGGCTCGAACCAACCAACTGAAGATCTGCACCTCCTACCATATAAAACCTCATACGGAGCCATCTGGATACTCGAATGATAACTAGTATTATACGCAAACTGTGCGAGTGGCAGAAACTGGTCTCATGAACCACCAAAATCAATGACACAGGCACACAACATATCCTCAAAAAATCTGAATAGTACGCTCCGGGTGCCCGTCGGTCTGAGGATGAAATGCGGTGCTCAACTCCAACTGAGTACCCAACTCTCTCCGTACGACTCTTTAAAACTGAGATGTGAACTGAGTACCCTTGTCATAAATGATAGAAACTGGAACCCCATTCAATCGGATAATCTCCCTGATATAAATCTCAGCTAATCGCTATGAAGATTAAGTAGTACCAACAGGAATGAAGTGCAAGGACTTGGTCAGCCGATCCACAATAACCCATATAGCATCAAACCTCCTCGAAGTCTATAGGAGCCCAACTACGAAGTCCATGGTGATCCGCTCCCACTTCCACTCCGAAATATCTAATATCTGATGCAATCCACCTGGTCTTTGGTGCTCATGCTTGACCTGCTAACAGTTGAGACACCAAGCCACGAACTCAACAATAGCCTTCTTCATCCGCCTTTACAAATAATGCAGTCTCAGATTCAGATACATCTTCGCGACACCCAGATGGATGGAATACCGCAAACTATGGGCCTCAGCTAGAATCAAATCTCGAAGTCCATCCACATTGGGCACGCAAATCCGGCTCTGCATCCTCATTACCCAATCATCACCAATAACCACATCCCTGGCATCATACTAGTGTGCTCTATCTGATCATAAAGAGAAGACCTAGAGTCTACACAAGCCAATACCCGCGGAGGAGCTGATAGATCCAACCTCACCAACTGACCCGCTATAACCTAAATATCAAGTGCTAATGTCTTCTCTACTACTGGACGGTAGGCTAGACTCCCCAAACTCTCCGCCCTTCGACTCAAGGCATCGGCCACTACATTGGCCTTCCCCGAATGATATAAAATAGTGAGGTCATAGTCCTTGAGAAGCTCCAACCACCTCGTTTGACTCAAAGATCCTTCTGCTTAAGCAGATGCTGCAAACTACGGTTATCTGTGAAAATCTAACAATGCACCCCATACAAATAATGACGCAAAATTTTCAAGGCGTGGACAATAGCTGCTAGCTCAAGATTATGCACTGGATAATTCTTCTCGTGCACCTTCAACTGTCTGGACGCGTAGGCAACCACCCTACCATGCTGCATCAAAACCGCTCCAAGGCCAACTCTCGAGGCATCAGAGTAAAATGTATAAGAACCAAAACCTTTAGGCAAAATCAATACCAGAGTTGTAGTCAAAGCTGACTTGAGCTTCTGAAAGCTCTCCTCACACTCCTCAGTCCAGCTGAACTGAGCCCCCTTTTGTGTCAGTCTGGTCATAGGTGCTTTAATAGATGAAAATCCCTCCACGAAAGGGCGGTAGTATGCTGCCAAACCAAGGAAACTGCAAATCTCGGTAGCTGATGACGGTGTAGGCCAGCTCTGCGCTGCCTCTATCTTTTTTGGGTCAACCTGAATACCCTCACTGGTCACCACGTTCCCCATGAATGCTACTGAATCAAGCCAGAACTCACACTTCAGAAATTTTGCGCACAATCTCTTCTCCCTCAAGGTCTGAAGCACAACTCTCAAATGCTGCTCATGATCCTCCCGAGATCGGGAATACACAAAGACATCGTCAATAAACATGATGATGAAAAAATCCAGATAAGGACAAAATTCACTGTGCAGCAAGTGCATAAAGGCCGGTGGGGCATTGGTCTACCCGAATGACATAACCAGAAACTCAAAATGACCATATCTAGTCCTGAAAGCAGTCTTCGGGATGTCTGGCCCCCGAATCTTCAATTAATAATAGCCGAAACTTAAGTCAATCTTGGAAAATACCCTGGCACCCTACAACTGATCAAAGAAGTCATCTATATGAGGCAAGGGATACGGATTCTTCACCGTAACCTTGTTCAGCTGCCGATAGTCAATACACATACGCATAGACCCATCCTTCTTCTTCACGAACAACACCGGTGCACCCGAAGGTGACACACTAGGCCGAATGAACCCCTTATCTAGGAGTTCCTGAAGCTGCTCCTTTAATTCCTTTAGCTCCAATGGTGCCATACGATAAGGGGGAATAGAGATAGGCTGGGTGCCTGGCACTAGGTCAATACCAAAATCAATGTCGCTGTCAGGTGGCATGCCTGGCAGGTATGCAGGAAACATGTCCGGAAAGTCACAGACCACAAGAACCGAATCAATAGCGGGAGTCTCATGTCACGACCCCAAATCCTAAGCTGGCCGTGATGGCGCCTATTATGGAACTAGTCTAGCCAACCATTTAGGATTATCAATATATCCCATAATTTAACCAAAATTTAGCAGATTTTAAAAATAGCAGAATGGGATGAAACAAATACAAACATCCCCAAAACTTGGAGTCAACTGTCATGAGCATCTAAGAATGAAAATATAATGTACAACATAGTGACTTGCTACAACAAAAGTTTAAGGTAAAAAAGACAAAAAGAAATATGACTTTACTAAACTTGCATATGAGTTGTAGAACCTATTAACCTAGAGCTCTGATACCAACTTGTCACGACTCAAAGATATCATCTTTAGGATCGTGATAGCACCTACTACCTACAACTAGGTAAGCCTATCACATAGCAAGATCAACAGAACTAAACACCAACATAAATAATAATGAAAGCTGAAAAGTTCTTTAACATAACTAAAGATAGAAATTCAAAAGTCACACACACTCCAGAACCGATAACACCAAGTCATAAGCTCTACACAGAAGACACTAGAAATCTCAATACAAGACTATTTTGGAATGAAAGTAAATTGTAATTAGAAAATCAACGGAAGGTGACTCTGACGCCTGCGAGCGGGATGGCAGGTATACCTTGAAGTCTCCTTAGCAACTCAACATAGACAAACTCTGGCACGTTCCTCACAAAGTTAGACATGATACTTGCCTCAATTAGGACAAATGAACACTCAAAAATTAGCTTTTCCCTTAAATATTACCTACGCACGGCTCAAATCTAACCAAAACGACTTAATATCATCAAAATATGCAAGAAAAATCAATTTTGATAGTTAAAGTTAAAATATTTACACAATTACCCAAAAGGTAACCCCGAACTTGCTGGGTCCGAACCTTAATCCAAGGATAGATCTCGACTATCTCCAATCCCACAAGTCCATATATGAATTTTGTTTTCAAATCTAAGTCCAATTTCATTCTCAAATCTCAATTTTTTTATTTTTCAAAACAATATCAAAATTTTCCAAAATATTATCTTCCAATTCCATGGAGCAAATGTTAAATCTCATATAATATAATTGAAATTGCATTAAAATCCCTTCTCAAAATTGCCTCATACCGAATCTAGACTTCTAAAATGTGATAAATGAAGCTATGTATCGAAATCTCATTATTTTGTTCTACTGCAGGTCTCACAAATGCGACTTGGGGTTTGCAATTGCGAACCTCGCAAATGCAACAGATGCATCGCAAATGCGATGCTTTATTGACCAAGGTTATGTCACAATGCGTTTGCAAAGTCAGTACCCCTTGCAAAAGTGATCGTTCGGTCGCAAAAATGAAAAACTCCTCTTCCTATCCCTCTTCGAATTTGCGAGGATGGCTTCGAAAATGCGAAGCCTGCCACCAGTTACAACCTTAGCAAATGCGATGTAAATTATTCAAATGCGATGATTGCAAATGCGAACTGGTGCTCACATTTGTGATAATTGCAGCACCAACACATCACTTGATGAGAGACTAGCCCAAACGAATCTGAAACGTGTCTGAAACTCACCGGATCCCTCGTGCCTCCACACCAAACATCCACAAAAATCTAAAGAATCATACAAACTTGCTCGTGTGATCAAAACACAAAAAATAATATCTGAAACTATGATTCGGACACCAGAACATACAAAAAATTACAATGAACACAAGGTTCCCTAAAAACACAACCATGCGTCCAATTCATATCAAACCAACTCGAAAGGCACCAAACTTTGTAGACAAGTTCCAAATAACAAAACGTGCCTGTTTAAAGTCCAAAACTAAAATCCGAACCCGATATCCATAAGCTCAACCTACATTAAAATTTAGGATATTTCTAAACCTTCAAACTACTAACTTTCAACAAAACAAGCCAAATCCACATAGGAACATGCAAAAAGCTTCAAAAGGGGAAACGAGGCTCAAACATACAAAACGGATGATCGTGTCGTTACACTTGTGCACATTGTTGCTTAACAATTGGCTAAATCTTGATGCATCCTTCGGGTATTGTTGTTTTGGTGATGTTGTGGTTATTGATGGCCAGTTTTGAGCCTCCCTTTTAAAATTTATTTACTTAAATATTTACAATGAATGTTTTGAAAGTATTTGCTATCAATTATTACATATTTTTACAAATTAATTAAGTGTTAGTTGTGAAATTAATAACCTAGCATTGGTATTACGTATTTATAAATATAATTATTATTTTAATACTATTAAAATATTTTTTAAAATACACCATAGATGTTGTATAATTAATTTTGCAAATTACTTCTCAAATTTTGATTAATTATATTATTGTGTTGATAATTCAAAACTAGTGTTATAATTTAGAAAACAAAGTATTTTATAAATAAATAATTACAATAGTTAGTTGTGTATTTGATAATTATAATTTTACTACATTTTATTGGAAATTAATTAAGTTTAATTAAGTTAATCTTAAAAGGGTTAAAAACTAGAGGCTACAATTGCCATTCCTTAATTAAATACAAAGTGGCTATTCATTAAATTAATTTCAACCCAAATACCCAAGCCCAATTATTCTATCTTACCTAGTCTAAAAGACCCTCTATCCCGCTTTGGAAATCTGCCCTAACCCTTGAGAACCAATAGAAATTCGTCATGTAAGATCTCCAATCTGACCCACACAAGAAACACACATGCATCTGAATCATTAGTCCATTTGATCAACGATCTGCATTTAACTTGCGATTTCTCTTACCTTATTTGACACTCGCCAAAAGATCTCCACCGTCAAAACCCTAATCTAACGACCACTAAAATTCCTCTTCAAAACCATTAGGTGCTTGAATTATCAGGGTCGTTGATCATCAGATCCAATAGCCCATATCTCATCTCGCAAGTATAACCTTAGAGACTAGCTCCTAGACCTCCTAAACCTAAAATCATTTCCTCCAAGCCATGTCACCTCTCTTTCCACTTCCTCTCTCTTTTCTCTCAATCTGATAGCCCGAATCAATCCAAAACCTTGCACAAATTCTTGAAAGGTCACGAATTCATCCATAGATTCTTCATCCCCGTCTTCCACATCTGTGATTCTCGCTGAATCTTTACTCTTTCATCGATAAAGTTTGTAATCCTAAAATCCGAACCCTTAACCCCAAAGATGAAACCTCAAACCGGCTTTGATGTTTCAAATCCATGTCATGCATGGTTATCCATTTCGCTGCTTTACTTCAAATCTTGTTGTTCTTTCCATTTTCACAGTTTGATTTCAAAACCCCAAATCAAGGAGTCACAAAGCAAAGCATGAAACTTCAAGTCGTCTAATTTCTTTCTTCGTTATTTCAAATCAAAGCAAGCATGAGGACATTAGCAAGCTTGATCATTGATATTCAACATCAAGAGGTCAAATGCAATAGCCTCTAGGTGTTAGGATTCTGACCGATGGTCTCTCATTCTTCAACGATTGATCTCTCTTTTCCCCATGCCAAGGTAGGAATCCTTACTAATTTCCCTATGTTTTCCAAGAGTTTCACTCGACTATGCTTGCATCACCAATCCTCCGTCACTCTCCACTATCGATTTGAATCTGGAACATTAATGCTTCACAACCACTATAAATAAGGGTTTTTAATGTTCTCACCTAACACACTGAAAATATACAACAGAAGACACACAACGAAGTCACTTAAGAAAAAAGAAATATCAATTTTAGTCTTGAGTAGTAAAAATCAAGCTAGGGTTTTCTAACTAGATTCTAATTTTTTATTGATTTTGTGTCCTACACTAGTCGGGGTGAGTTCATCACTCTATACGGCTAAGAAAGAGTTTTGTTTGGTGTTCTGCTAAAAAGGAGGTCAGTACACCTCCAACCTTTCTTTTTTAATTGCTTTGTTCGAGTATATGAACGTGCTACTATTTTCCCCTTAACTGTTTCATTTATAATGTTTGTTATTGGTCCTTAATTGTATATTTTGGTTCCCCATTAATTTGTTGTCGATCTACAGTCATCTATTCTATTTCATTAGTGTTGAATAAGTTACTATGTGACCTTATGACTTTTGTTCTGTATTGAATAACCTATGTGATGAAGTTGTTTAACATGCTTTAGTAATTCGTCATATCTACCTAGGCTTCGGACTTCCCTCTAATGTTTTTTATAATCTTCATGATTATCATGCTATATTCCTGTCAGTTCTGTTACTATATACTTGGGGATTTCGTTAGTGATTATAGCTAGAACATATATGAAAGTACATAAGGTAACTCAACATCACTTGGTTAAGGTTTATGATGTTTAAGTGTTTAAACCCTCCTTTATCGACATAAGTTCTTTTTAATCTTGAAGTATTCTTTGAATCATCACTATGAAAGCTTTTTACATATGTCTAATTGTCAATGTATGAAACAATATTATAGGATGAACTTAAGTAAACATCAATGGTCATTATGTACATGATTTGTTAGGATCAACCTACCTCTTTTGAGCGTTGTTTTGAAACATCACTTTGTTCTCTCTTTCCCTGTTAATCTGAGTTGAATCAGGTCTTGGAAAAACCTTTTGTTGTTACTGATTAAGTACAATAACTTTCTTAAGTCATTGTCTGAATCTTTACTGATGATTTCAAAAGGCTCCAGGTAGTATTAGTTACCTATGTATGAGCTCATAAGATGTTAAATTAATATGTGATAAATCTATTAGGGAAATAGCATATGTATCTCTAAGTCGTTTCATCTCTAAACCATGTGCTTTTATCTATCTGTGAGGTGTTTGAGGTGTATGACTCTAGTTGTTTTTGTTTTTGTTAGCAACTAGTGTTCCTGTCTCCATGTGTGCTTAGAACGTTGACTTTTAAACCTATTCAATATGTTTTTCATTCACTTAATACTGGAAACATAGTCATGAAGAATAAACTATTTCTATGTTTCCTATGTTATTACGTTAAGAAAATAGTATGCTTCTCTGGTAGGGAGTGTAATAGTAGTTGGTTTACATTAAAGAGCCTCATTGGCAGTCAAACATATAGGGAAGAATGAGTTTTTAGTGGTTAGGGGTATTTGGGAGTAGAGTTCAACTATGTGCTGGTCTACTCTCCCTACCACAAGCATTTCCCCGGGGTCTTGAGACCCTTGTGAACTTTGAAGTGTCGGGGTCCAAATGGGGGAATCGACCTTTAGTGGAATTCTCTCCTTATCCTTAATCTGTTGACACTTGTTATTCTCCTAGGGTTTGGTGTTTATTCTCAACGATAAGGTGTTCAATGTAGATCATTTACTATACATAACATGCTCATTAGTATGACTTTCTTAGTGTTTAAATATTTTCATTGATCTTTCCGTTATTCTTTGCTTGCAAATTATAGTACTATTTTTCTAATGACTTTCTCTTTTCTTTTTGAACAAGTACAATGGATTGATCCTTCTGAGTTCTTGAAGAACTCAGACCCAACTCCAGTGTTTTTATATCTGGGATTTTCGAGTCAACTGATGTCCCTGTCACTTCTGGGCCTGCTATTTGAAGCCCAAATACCAAAGTCCTTTCTATCCATTCGCTGTTTTTTTTTACTGTTACCATTATTCTATTATTTCACTATGTCATTATTCTTTACTGTGCTCCTGTTGTCTTATCTCACATGTGTATGACAAGTATATATTGGATTGATTGCTTTATTATATATATGAATTCATAAAGTAACTTAGGCGAGTTTTAAAGAACTTAGGATTAAAATAAGCATTAGTTAGTAATTAATTCTACATTAGCTAACCATGGTTGTTATTAATTCATTATGCCTTGCTATCTTTTTCTTAAATATTTTGAAGCCCAAAGGCCTAGAAAAAGGCACTAGTCCCTCCCTTCAAAAAGAAAAACCAGACTTATGTCGCATGCTTAATTTTCTAAAAGGAAATCAACTCTTTTCGAAAATAACAAGGTGTTGTCGTCCGAAGAAATGTTTTCAAACAATCTCCTCAACTTTAATATTTAAGAACCAGGGTACATATTAGCCTTTCTCTCATAAAATTTCAGTAGAGTAATATGAACTTATATGCTTTAGGAAACAAAGTGTTTTAACTTAACTTCTCTTTTATACATTTTCATACAAATATCCTATCTTCCAAAGATATTTTCAAGCATATACGTACTAACATTATTTTCCAAAATTCTTCTATAAACCCATACCTTTTTAAACTACACTCTTCCCTTTAGGTATTATGCCCTTGTATATAGTAAGCTACACTCTTTTAAACACTAGTTAATCCTGGTAAAAACAATTAGTCCTAAATTTAGTCTAAGTCCTATGGAGCTACCTCGGGTAGATTTTAAGGGGTTCCTAACACCCTTTCCTTAGAAGAACAAGAACCCTTACCCATAATCTCACAGGTTAGCAGACTAATGAAGAATATGACCTTTAGTAATTAAATAGGTACCCTAGTATACCTTTAATATTAGGTGTGGACTCTCTTAATCAACAACAGAAAAATCACAAGTTGAATCTTGTTTTGACTAGTGTAGAATATGTGCAACAACATGGCGAATCAATTACAAAATTGACACTTAGGTTCTGACCTTAGCAAACATAGAGTGAAAATTGTTTGTACAATATTTTAGTTGTATTTAAATTTTCCATTGCATGCTTACCTGCTTTATTTGTTTTTTATGCTTTCTTATTATCATGTTTATTATTGTTACACGCTTATCTTCCTATCAAGTGTTGGTCGTACACTATCACACACTATGGACCATGAGGGTTATCTTTTACACCCCTTCGAACCTTCTTTTCAAAACTCTATAGTTTTAGAGAATGACTTTGTCAGGTTAACTGATATAACTTCACGCACTGTTTACTTCAACTCAAAAGTACGAAACACTCTACTCTAGCAAAAATAGGTCATATTACATAAGAATTAGGTGAGTCGGTCCTTGGCATCAACATGCAATTAGGAAAACCACCATGATGTCAATGTGTCATGCACCCAACAACATAACTGCTATGGAAAGACGGAGAAACCTGGTGAGACACCTAAAGATCGAAAGCATACACTTACCAAAACCTTTCTTTACCCACTTCAAAAATGAAAATCAACCAAAAGATCCTTGAGATCAATATGGTGATGGGAGCGCCACACAAGTTGAAGTGGTTGTGGAAGAACATCCACTGAGAACACGTAGATGAGATTCTGACCCACTTGGGGGCAATGACCGCTTTGCTAAAATCCGAGTTGATAGGGTGCCCACTCTCCTACTGATAGAGTTGTAGAATCCGACTAAGGTAGTGTTCAAGTTTGTTGATATTGATTTAGTAACCACATTGGATGAAGTTAATAGTTTCAGGAAGCCGTCGTTTAGAGGGAAAAGACAAATACTACCAGTCACTATGCCCCGTTACAGGTTCTTGGACGCTTTGAGTTTTGCTAACAATCGAGGTTTGAGAAATATCGAGAACAGATAGGTGACCCTAGATCAATTGTTCTATAGGTTTGGAGATCGTGAAAGTTGTGAGTGGTTTTCAGCTGAATTTCAGTGTGATCAAGAAATGTGGGAGAGTCTCAGACCCATCACTTTCTCATTAGCACTATTGAGATTGTTGGTCTTCCCGCAGAGAAGGGGTCTGATCAACATCAACCTATTATGTGGGGTTCTGGCGACCTTTTGTGGTAACCTTCAAGATACTCTAGAGTTTTATGTCTAGATCAATGAGAAACTTGAGCTAGACTGACCAAGAAGAGAGGGCATATCCTGGTTGGAGGAGGCAGTGGATACTTGTCAAATCTACCATGAGATTCTACCACATTACCTTGTGACTACCTCGTTTCACTGTCAAGTGGTCCTAGGATCCATCAATCACATGCTACCACCTACTGAAGACGATGAACTTGTAGTAGAGTGCATCTAGAAAGAATCTAAGAAAGAGCCGAAAGGAGATATAGGAGAAGAGTCTGAGTTCAAAAATGATGAAGAGGAGTTTGAAGAAGATCCAGAGGAAGAATTAGATGAAGAATAGGAGATGGGGAATGATTCCGACGATAATTACTAGAAGTTGGTTGATTTTCCCTCCTTTCCCACTTTTTATCCTTATCCCTAGTTTTCTTATTTTCCTAAAGGGCGAGTTGTTTAAGCCCATGAAATTCCATGAATATCATAAACAATGAATCTTTGTTTCCACTTATCTCAATCCAAACATTATCAACTAAAATAAAACTTGCTTCGGATCTAAATGTGTCAAGTCTAATTGTTTGTTAAACATTCGCATTTTAGACTTATTTCTAGCAATAAGAGGTCCCACGAATTCTAGGAAAATGAGAAAGCCTGAATACGTGAATTAATTTCTCTATGTAATCTTCTGCTTGTATAAATGAAGAAAATAATTTCTATTTTTTTTCTTTTTCTTTTTGTTTTTTTACTTTAATATTAATACCCAAAAGAAAGTTTGTTTGCGTCGACCCGAAACTGGCGGAACCACAGTAAAATTTAAGATCAAATGGGAAGATGTCTGTTGCTGAAAATACGGCTGAACATGCTCTGGTCATAGTCGACAAAGCGAGGCGATCGGAAGAGAAGGAAGATACAAGGAATGATGAACACATGGCCACGATGGCCTAGGAGATTAGGGAGGAAGTACATTGTATTAGGGAACTAGCACATCTAGTCATGGAAACACTCCCTCAACCACCTCGCTTTCCTTCCCTGGATTCAATCCCTGACCACTTTCCTTCCACATCATATGAAACATACAACACCCTGATTTTAGTCCCCCACCACTCAAGTTATACCTCCAATAACCCCCGCAAACCCAAAGAATCCCCATAGACACACTCCTGATGTACCATAATACATTCGAACACCACAAAATCCGCCTATTACAACTAACACAACACACACCCCTCCTTATGACAGAGTCACTTTTACCACTCACGCAAATCAGCAAATACATGTGGCATATACCGCCGCCCATAAGCGACATGTTCCTCATGTATATGTAATTTCTGAACCTACATGTCTAGCGCATGTAATGCTTAGGGTGCCTTATGAGGTTGACCAATACACGGAGATAGAAATGGAAGCTAGGCTTAAGGAATATGAGTCAATGTACGAGCCGCTACAAATCTTGAGAAAACAAATGAACAACCTCCAAGTCGCTCGGGAAAGTGAACGTTTGGACTACGAGGATCTTTCTATCAATCCTAATGTGGATATGCCAGTAGGTTATGTTACATCTCGTATTTTTTGTACATTAAAGTTTCGTCTTCAGTTAATTGATATAAACTCGGGGATGAGATTGTCTTGAGGTTAGCATATTTATGCTATTTATAACAAGCAATATGTAAGTTCCATGAAGGAAAGGGTACACAAATTAAAGAAAATAAGTTTCGTTGATGGTTATGAAATTTGGATAAAATACCCGATACTTATGGACTAGCATCATACAAGGTACCACATGACCGTGATAGTAAGGTGTATAAGATGTGTTAAAAGTGAGAAGTATTCTAGGTAATTTGAGATAATTCTTAATTATGTGGATAATTGATTACTTGGGGAGATAATAATATTATTAAGTGGATAAGTGTCTTTTGGGGATTTCCACATGGCATAGACTAAGCCAAAGTGGCAAAATGCATAAAATGAGTCATAAGACAAAAGGCCATCTTGTTTACACCTATAGATACCTGATCTATTTATTAGTAAGGTATGGAATTTTTCTAAGACTAAGTAAAATGACATTCCAACATTATTAAGAGAGAAATAACAGTGACCAACATTAGATTCTCTAAAATTTTAGAAGGTGCAACGTGAAATTGTAATTCAAAGAAGACCCGGTGTAATCCTTCTCGAGAATATCATACAATTTTTTCCCTATTTCGATCCACCGTTACGTGTTTTCGCAAAAGAGAATAGGTCCAGGTATGTTAAGGCTAAGATCTTCCTTTATTTTTCATGATCTCATAATTACACATGTTTGATAACAAGGTATAAAGAAAAAATTCATGCCCCCGAATTTACATATATTTTACTAGTCTTGTAGTTACAATATTCAATTGAGTATTTCCCTCTTCCAGTCAAGAGATCAAAGAGTCTATATATATAATATTACAGTATTTTCATTACCATCGAGCTATAATAGATAGGCAGGCCCCTACTAAGTAACCTCTGATCAGATGGTAAGTTATATACCGAACGTACTATGGCCGAGCACCTATGAGCGAGCCCAGTTGATCGAGATACAAAGCCTAGTATGTTTGAGCGCCTATGAGCGAGCCTACTACGGCAGAGCAGTTATATATATATACCAACCCTTATAAGGCCGGACAACTATTTTACTTACTATATTGAGAGAATAGAGTCACTATTAGCAGACGAGCATATGTTCAGATTATCTTTGACCCCCAGTTGCTTTCAGTTATATTTTATCAGTTCAGTTTCAGCTTTCACTATATTGTCTTACATGCTCGGTACATTATTTCGTACTGACGTCCCTTTTTGGGGGCGCTGTATTTCATGCGTGCAGGTTCAGACAGACAGACGGGTAGACCTCCTTAGTAGGTATTGACCGAGTTCAGCTTTATCGGTGATCTCCCCGTCCTTCGGAGTTGTCGGTTCTAGAAGTGCTCTATATATTTTGTGTATTTATGTAGATAGTCTATGGGTAGGTCAGGACCCTGTTCCAATCAGAGTAAATCTATCGGTAGTGGCTTGTAGACACATCCTGTCAGTTTGTGCAGTATGTTGGGCTTGTTGGCCATGTATGTATATTTTGTTGGCTTGTCGGTTATAGTAGTTATGACGGCCTTTCCGGCCCAGCATTATGTTGAAATTTAGTCAGCGTTAGTTTCTATTCAGTTTTATATTTTTTTTCGCAAATTGTCTTGCAATGTGGCCCCTGGCCATGTATGACATTATATGTCCAGAATTCCTAAGTCTCAAGTTGGTACTCAAGGATAGATGAGGCACTGGGTGACGGTCTTACGCCCAGGCTCGGGTCGTGACAAAAGTGGGATCAGAGTAGTTCTGTCCTAGGGAGTCTAGAAGCCGTGTCTAATAGTATCTTATTTATAGGTGTGTGGTGCACCACATTGTATAAGCAGGGGACTATAGGGAATTTAGGAGTTGGTTACCCTTCTTTCAAATCTAAATCATGCTGTAGAACTGAGTTATAGGAAATTTGAGTTAAAATTATTTGTTGGTATTTGCATGCACATATGACGATAACTAGGAAGACTATCGATAGCAAGAGGAGAGAGATAGCAGTAGGTGAAGGGACAAGCAGGGTACCCCTAGTAGATGGGGCCCAATCGGAGGCACATGGAGAGACCCGACTCAACCATTACTGGCTCCTCCGCCACCTGAGGAGATTCTTAGGGAGACCGCACATCCATTTCCCCCTCTACTTCCATCAGATCAAGACTTAAGGAGTATGGTGCATTTGTTGGCACAGTTGGTAGCTACCCAACAACAAGTTAGGGAATCCGCTAGTGCAGGACCTTCTGAGGGATTTGGGAGTTTAAGGGTCCGAGAGTTTATTGCTTTGAGTCCCCCAGAGTTCACAAGACAGATCAGAAGGAGGACCCGCAGGATTTCATAGATCAGCTTCACGAGATCTTTCGGTTTATGCATGACACGGAGAAAAACGCAGTTCAGCTAGAAATTTTTGGACTCCAAGATATTTCCATCCTTTGGTAAGAGGGATGGAATGTTCTAGGGGACGTGATGCACCTCCTGCTATTTTTGAGAATTTTTTAGATGCCTTCCTTCACCAGTACTTACCGCGAGAGATTCGTCAGGCCCGAGTATATCTGTTTCTAGCTCTCAAGCAAGGAAATATGAGTGTTCGAGAGTATAGTCTCAATTTTGACTCATTGTCCAGATATGCACCATCCATAGTTGCAACTATGTGGGACAGAATCCACAAGTTTATATCAGGGTTTACCCCAGAATTGACCGAGGCATGTGCCACCGCTGTTTTAGAGGATAATATGGATATCTCCCATATTTAGGCATTTGCCCAGAATATAGAAAGGGGTAGGCGTTGGTAACAGGGTACGGAGAGGGCTGACTTAGGGCAGTGTAAGAGGATGAGATTTGCCAGGTCTCAGGAGCAGTCTCAGGGTAGTTACAGGACCAAGTACTTCGAACTGCCACCTAGACCTCCACCACCTCAGTTACAGGGTTATAGGTATGACCGCTATACTCATTCAGGACCAGGGGAAAAGTCTCAGGCATCAAGTTTGCAGTGACAACCATGTTCGGGGCAGACATGGCAATTTTTGCCGTGGTGCGCCATATGCGATAGAGGACACTTGGACCAATATCGAGCCAGTTCCTATGCTTTTTATACATATGGACGTCCGGGGCATATGATGCGATATTGACCAAATAGGGATTCTGGGGTATGGCACAACCAGCAAATTCAACAGCAGGATCATCTATGTCTTTGCATCCTTCAGGTGCGAGTCTCATTCTTCGGCTGGTAGAGGTTGAGGAAGAGGTTGAGGTTTTAGTTCGTATGCGTTAGCGGGTTGACAGGACCAGGAATCCTCACCAAATATTTTGACAGGTATGTTGACCATTTGCTCTCACGATGCTTATACCTTCATAAAACCAGGATCTATTTTATCGTGTATTACCCCATTGGTCGTGGGGAAGTTTCTTATAGTGCCTGAAATACTAAGTGATCCTTTTGCAGTATGAACACCGGTCGGAGAATCGATTATTGCTAGACGGGTTGACCGAGGTTGTACCGTATCAGTTTGTGGTCGTTAGACCTCCGCTGACCTAGTTGAGCTAGAGATGTTGGATTTTGATGTATCATGTGCATGGACTTTTTGGCCACTTGATATGCCACAGTTTATTGACGAGCAAACATAGCTAGATTTCATTTTCCAGGGAAGCCAGTCCTTGAGTGGCTAGGTAAAACAGCGACACCTAGAGTTAGGTTTATTTGCTATCTGAAGGCGAGGATGATGATCGAAAAAGGGTGCATTTATCATATTGTGCGAGTTAGAAATATAGATACTAAGATACCTATACTTTAGTCTATTCCAGTAGTAAAAGAGTATGTGCATGTATTTCTAGATGAACTTCCAGGTATTCCCCTAGAGCGAGAGATTAATTTTGGCATCGATTTGCTTCCGTGAACTCAACCAATATCCATCTCTCCGTACAGAATGGAACCTGCCGAATTGAAGGACTTGAAGGAGAAGTTAAAAGTTTTGCTGGAGAAAGGTTTCGTCAGGCCCAGTATATCACCTTAGGGTGCACCGGTACTATTTGTTGCGGAAGAAAGACGGCTCGCTGAGGATGTGTATCGGTTATAGGAAATTGAACAAGGTAATATTAATAATAAGTATCCACTTCCAAGGATAGAAAACTTGTTTGACCAGTTGCAGGGAGCTAGATGCTTTTCAAAGATATATTTGAGGTCGGGGTACCACCAGGTTAGAGTTCAGTAGTGGGATATCCCCATGACAGATTTTAGGACCCGATATGGCCACTTCGAGTTTCTTGTCATGTCTTTCGGGTTGACAAATGCACCTTCCATATTTATGGACTTGATGAACAGCTTATCCGGGCCATATTAGATCTGTTCGTGATAGTCTTTATTGATGATATTTTGGTTTATTCACGTTCAGAGGATGAGCATGCGGAGCACTTGCCAGCGGTGCTCCAAACCCTTCGTGATAGTAAATTATATTATATATTTTCTAAATGTGAGTTCTAGTTGAAGTTTATAGCATTCTTAGGGCACATTGTATCCGATGGAGCTATAAAGGCAGACACTCCGGAGATTGAGGGTGTGAAATTCTGGCCTAGACCTATCACTCCAGAAGAGGTTCGTAGCTTTCTAGGCTTAGCAGGATACTACCAGAAGTTCGTAGAGGGTTTTTCTTCTCTTTCAGCAGCAGTAACAAAGTTGATGCAGAAAGAAACTATGTTTTAGTGGATGGAGGCTTGCGAGCAGAGTTTCTAGGCGCTTAAAAGCATGTTGACTTCAGCGCTAGTTCTAGCACTTCCAGAGGGTCCAGATGGTTATGCCATGTATTGTTATGTCTCAGGTGTCAGGTTAGGATGTGTCATGATGCATCATGGGAAAGTAATTGCGTATGCTTCAAGGCAGTTAATGAAGCATGGGCGAATTATCCGACCGACGACCTCAAATTAGATGTGGTAGTCCATGCACATGAGATATGGCTACATTATTTATATGGTGTTCAGGTTGATGTATTCACAAATCATAAAATCCTGTAATACATCTTCAAGCAAAAAGAGTGGAATTTGCGACAGAGGCGATGTCTTGAGTTGTTGAAAGATTACGATGTTATCATTCTCTACCATCCAGGGAAAGCTAATGTTGTAGCAGACACCTTAAGTCGCTGATCTATGGGTAGCTTAGCACATGTAGAGGCCGAAAAGAGACAATTAACTAGAGAGATTCGTCAATTGGCTTGTTTAGGGGTTCGGTTAGTAGACTTTGGCAATGGTGGAGTTGTACTCCAAAATACTGCAAAATCATCTCTCATAGCTGAAGTAAAGGAGAAGAAGTATGAGGAACCAGATTTGGTCGAGTTGAGAGAGCGAGCTGTGCAGCAGAAGAAGCCGTTGTTAGAAATCAATGGAGATAGGGTTCTTAGATATAAGGTTCGTTTGTGTGTTCAAGATGTAGCAGGGCTACGAGACTGGATTATGTCAGAGGCACATTATTCGTGGTACTCCATTCACCCTGGGTCGACGAAGATGTATCATGAAATTAAGGATGTGTATTGGTGGAACGATATGAAGAAGAACATTGACGAGTATGTCGCTCAATGCCCTAGTTGCCAGCAGGTGATGATAGAGAACAAGAAGCCCTGAGGGCTAATGCAGACTACAGAAATCCTGATATGGAAATGGGAGGCGATAAACATGGACTTTATCACGGATTTACCTCGTTCTCATCATAAGTTCGATTCCATATAGGTGATAGTCGATAGGCTCACGAAATCAGCTCATTTCCTACCGGTCAGATCTATATATACGACAGAAGATTATGCAAAATTATACATTAAGGAGATAGTGCGACTACACGGAGTACCTATATCAATTATATTTGATCGTGGGCCCCAATTTACAACACATTTTTGGAGCTCATTTCAGAAAGGTCTAGGAACTCATGTGAATCTTAACACAATTTTTTCATCTAGAAACTGATGGGCAAGCCGAGCGCAAAATTAAGACGCTCGAGGATATCTTACAAGCATGTGTGTTGGATTTTAAAAGAAGTTGGGATGAACTTCTACCTCTTATCAAATTTGCATATAATAATAATTACCACTCCAGTATCAAGATGGCTCAATACGAGGCTTTGTATGGGCGTAAGTGCAAATCTTCTATAGGGTGGTTTGATGTTGGATAATCTGGGTTACATGGGCCAGACCTGGTTCAGCAAGCCACAGAAAAATTTAAGCTCATCCGGGAGAAAGTATTGATAGCTTAGAGTTGGTAGAAGTCATATTCTGAAGTGCGGCGACGAGATTTAGTGTTCAGGGTTAATGACTGTGTATTATTAAAGGTGTCACCTATGAAGGGTGTGATGAGGTTTGGCAAGAAAAGTAACTTAGCCCACCATATATTGGGCCTTATAGAATCATTCGGATAGTGGGCTAGCATATGAGTTAGAATTACCCTCAAAGTTGGAGTCTGTCCATCTGTTTTTTCACGTATCAATGCTATAAAAGTGCATTGGCGATCCTACCAGAGTGCTGCCCACAGATGATGTACAAATTACAGAGAACTTATCACACGAGGAAATCCCGATTTCCATCCTAAACCGACCAATCCGCAAGCTACGAAATAAGGAAATAACCTCCAAAAAGGTTTTATGGAGGAGCAAGAATGTGGAAGAGATGACGTGGGAAGCGGAGGAAGAAATGAAGTCTAAATACCCCCACCTATTTCAAAATGCAGACATGGCTCGAGGTGGGAACCTCAGCACATATCTATTCAGGCCAGTAGGTCATCAGATAAGCTCTCATTTTTTACTCTCAGTATTAATAATGGACAATTGTGTGAAGCCAATTGTTTCTATTTATAGACAATGTCCATGTGTGGTATGTACAATATATTTTTTGGCTGCGTACAGGTTGGTTCTAGTCTAAGATTAGATATTCGAGGACAAATGTTTCTAAGGGGGAAGGATGTTACATCTCGCGTTTTTCGTAAGTTAAAGTTTTGTCTTCAGTTAATTGATATAAACTCGGGGATGATATTATCTTGAGGTTAGCATATTTATGCTATTTATAACAAGCAATAAGTAAGTGCCACGAAGGAAAGGGTACACGAATTAAAGAAAATGAGTTTCGTTGAAGGTTGTACAATTTGGATAAAATACCTGATACTTATGGACTAGCACAATACAAGGTACCGCATGACCATGATAGTAAGGTGTATATTGTGTGTTAAAAGTGAGTAGTATTCTATGTAATTTTAGATAATTCTTAATTATGTTGATAATTTATTTATTGGGGAGATAATTGTATTATTAAGTGGATAAGTGTCTTTTTAGGATTTCCACATGGCATAGACTAAGCCAAAGTGGCAAAATGCATAAACTGAGTCATAAGGAAAAATGCCATCTTCTTTACACGTATAGATACTTGGTCTATCTATTAGTAAGGTATTGAATTTTTATAAGACTAAGTAAAATGACATTCCAACATTATTAAGAGAGAAATAACAGTGAAGAACGTGAGATTCTCTGAAATATTATAAGGTGTAGCGTGAAATCCTAATTCATATAAGACCCGGTACAATCTTTCTCGAGAATATCATACATGTTTTTCCTAATTCGATCCTCTGTTACGTGTTTTGCAAAAGAGAATCGGTCTAGTTATGTTAAAGCTAATATTTTCCTTATAAATAAAAAATTCATTTCCCGCAATTTACGTATATTTTTCCTAGCCTTGTAAGTACAATATTAAATTAAGTATTTACTTCCTCCAGTTAAGAGAGTATAGAGTCTATATATACAATATTACAGTATTTTCATTAACATCGAGCTATAATCGATGGGATGGCCACTATTGGGCAACCTCTGATCAGATGGTAAGTTATATACCGAGCATAATGTGGCCGAGCGCCTATGAGCGAGCCTAGTTGGTCGTTATATAGATCCTAGTATGGCCGAGCGCTTATGAGCGATCCTACTACAGCAGAGCGGTTATATATATATATCGAGCCTTATAAGGCCGGGAAACTATTTATTTACTATATTGAGAGCATAGAGTCAATATCAGCATGTGAGCATATCTTCAGATTATCTTTGGCCCCCAGTTGCTTTTAGTTATTATATTATCAGTTCAGTTTCAGCTTTCAGTATATTGCCTTATATACTTGGTACATTATTTTGCAGTGACATCCCTTTCTAGGGGTGCTGCATTTCATGCGTGCAGGTTCAGACAGACAGACGGGTAGACCTTATTAGTAGGTGTTGCCCGAGTTCATCTTTATCGATAAGCTCCCGGTACATTTTGTGTTATGTACATTTTGTGTATATATGTAGATAGGTTATGGGTAGGTGGGGGCCCTGTTCCATCACAATATATGTATCTGTAAAGGTTTGTAAAAACATCCTGTCAGTTAGTGCAGTATGTTGGGCTTGTAGGCCCTGTACGTATATTTTGTTGGCTTGTCAGTTATAGTAGTTATCACGGCTTTGCCAGTCAAATTTTATGTTGACATTTAGTCAGCGTTAGTTTCTATTCAATTTTGTATTTTGCTTTGCAAATTGTCTTGAAACATGGCCCCTGGCCAAAGGATGATATTATATGTCTAGAATTCCTGAGTCGCAAGTTGGTACGCAAGGATAGATGAGGCACCGGGTGCCGGTCTCGCCCCCAGGCTCGGGGCGTGACAGGGTATAATCCTTCAAAATTCGATATCTTCTATGGGACAGGTAATCCACATGCACGTCTGAGAGCATGTTTTGACAAGTTTGATGGAGTGGGAAAGAATGAGAAGCTGAGAATGAAGTTTTTGATAAAGAGCATGACGGGAGAAGCACTTAACCTGTATACTAGACAAGATCCGTGAAACTATAGAACCCAGCAAGATATGGCAGAAGCTTTCATGAATCTCTTTCGATTTAACACATAGATCACTCTGATAGGTTTGCACTGGTAAACTTACAGAAAAAGCCATCTGAGTCATTCCAAAATATGCACGTTAGTGGAGGTCAGAAGCCGCTAGGATAAAATCTCTGTTGGACGACAGTGAATTAACCAAGTATTTCATAGGGGCCAAGGAAGGAACATACTTTGAAAAAATAATGGGAATGATTGGATGTAAATTCCCCAAAATAGTCAAGATACGAGATATTTTTGAGGAAGATATAAAATTTGTTGAAGTACAATACATGGCTGCACTGCAAGCGGCCTTCAAGGTAATCCAGTCAAGTTCAATCATTAGTAGAAAGAAGAAAAAAGAAGAAGTCTCAGCAGTCATCCCTTACTATCAACCCAACTTACATCGTGGAAACACTTCTTGTTCCCCGAACAACCATTCACCACCACCTGCTTACACCCCAGTCTATAACACCCAGACATACTACCCCCAACCTCAATAACCCTCCTTGAGCCCACAACAACCTGAATCCACGACGATCATATGCCCATGTCCAAACCACTACGAACAAAAATCGACCCATTTATGTACCACGCCCTTGTCCAAATTAATAAGAGAGGGGTCCCATAAATTATACCCAGATTGATGAGCCTCTGGCCCAATTGTTTGAGAGATTGAGGAGAGCATAATTGATACATCCAGTGGAAGGAAGGGTTCCTGAGTATACCTATAACTATTTTGATGCAACTAAAAGGCACGTGTACCATTCAAATGTGTTTGAGCATGATACAGAAGATTGTTTTAAGCTAAAAAAGAAATTGAAACGCTGATCAAGAATGGAGCCATTCAGTGCACTCCAACCTCGCCCAATGTGAATCACAATCCGCTACCAAATCACCGGAATCAGGGGGTCAACATGATCACTTTGGATGAAGAATATAATTTGAAAGGAATTATTAGCATAGTATGAAATGCAGAGGCTTAAAGGATCCCACCTCAAAGGACTCCGATGATCACAGTACAAGTGAGACCTATGGTGACTATTTAGACTCACAACATGTCGTTGCTACAGGGGACGAAGAGAGTCGGGAATACATAATTGTTCAATGGACAAACTAGAAAAAGGGGAAGGCTAAGATGATAGACTCTGTAGTAGCACACGGTATGACTAGGATAGGGAGATGTTACGATCCTCAAGATGAAAATCGAGGGAATTCGGGAAGAGAGTAGATTTAAAGAATGAACATAACAGGCCCAAAAGCCGCAGAATTTCGGAAGAGAACGTCGACCAAAGAGTACTCTATGGAGGAGCTGCTGAAGAAAATACCTACGCAAATATCAATCATGGACTTGCTGGTGAGCTCCGACTATCATAAGGATGCCTTGATGAAAGTACTAACTTGGGAAAGTATGCCCAGAAACACCACCAGTGAGGCATTGGCCACAACTACTGGGAAAATGGTTGAACCAAATATGATCACTTTCACGAGAGACGAATTTCCTGTCAAAGTTGTAAGACAAAACAAAGCTCTTTATATCTCATTCAAATATGGGGACAAGGTGTTGTCCTAAGTGCCGGTTGATCGAGAGATAGGAGTCAAGAGCTTTCTGCTCTCTACTCTATGGGAGTTGGAAAACCATTTGAGGGAAGTAAAGGAAAGCCATTTAAGGGTAAGTTCTTTTGATGGTTTGGCGAAGGACGTTATTGGAGAAATTTATTTGGCTTTGCAGATGGGTCCGTTTGAATTTCCCATATTATTTCAATTAATAAATATTTCTTCGTCATACAAACTTGCTACTAGGAAGGCACTGGATACACATAGCAGGGGTCGTCCTACCAAACATGCACTAGTGCATGAAATTTGAGTGGGGATGTCAGGAGATTGTGGTCCATGGAGAATGGGGAAAATCAACTTATTTGGAGCATGTTGTCCCATTCATTGAAGGGCTGGATGGAGTTGCTTCCAATGCAATGGAAATCATGCAGACTACCAAAATATTAGAGACTGAAGAAAACATGGGAATGGAGGTGCCGCATAGATCCAAGATGTCTATGAGGGAGATTATGAAATATTGATACAAATTAGGAACTAGGTTAGGAACCATATTAGGTGGGATTACAAAACCAATTGAGTGGAATGGGTAGAAAGGAAGAGTCACATAGGATCACCCATTGATGGGGAAAAATAATATTGTTAGCTCCAGGAAAAATGTTTTTGTGCTAGAGCATGTTTCGGGTACGGGCCAAAGTTCAGCACCGGAAGATGATATCAGCGAAGGAATGGGGAGGATGTTCTTGAATGTGATTGAAAAATGCGGTGAAAGAACTAACATCAAGACACCGACCATCAGGGATACCAAATTAAGAGAGGAGCTACAGAATTGGGCCACCAGTCCATCTTCTGTTTGCCAAGAGTCTTGGTAATGTGGATCTATAAAAGTTTTAATTTTGAAAAGCACACGGTCAATGTAGGCACGCACCGTGTCTGTACCTTTTCTTCATTTCACTCTTTAGAACACTTAAATGTTCCTATTTTAATGAAATAAAAGAATCATTTTCCTAAAATATTGCAACTTTATTTACCGCTTCATTTATACTTAGTTTTTCATTTAGTTATCAAAACTATAAGAACCCGCGTTGTGCGATTGTGACATGTAACAACATCGCCGAGCCAAACAACCTCGAGTACAAGGAGTATGAGGAGAGTATGATGCCAGATAATCTCCCACGAGAGATCGAAGAGTTGGAGAGTTAGAAAAAGCCCAATCTTGAAGAAACGGGAGTGATCAATCTCAGATGTGAATAAGACATGGAAGAAACCATAATCAACATTCATCTAGAAGCCGAGTAGAAGAAAAAAATTGGTTGAGCTCCTTCGACAATACATATATGTGTTTGCATGGTCATATGATGACATGCTGGGATTAAGTAATGACATCTTCTCGCATCGACTGCCAACTGATCCTACCAGACCACCGGTCAAGAAAAAACCTAGAAAATTCAAGCCTGATTTGAGTTTGAGGATAAAGGAAGAAGTAACCGAGAAGAAAGAGGAGAATGTGGTAAGAGTCACCAATTATCAAACTGGTTGGAAAATATTGTCCCAGTACCCAAGAAAGTGTTACTCCCGGTAGTAGTATGTGTTGGAATTGTCATAAGATAATTGACATCAATTCAAGGACAAGATTATTTTGAGGTCATAAGTATTATGTGTTACATTTCGCGTTTTTGTACGTTAAAGTTTTGTTGTTGACTCGAGAATGAGATTATTTTTTAGGTTATAAGCATTTATGCTATTTATAAGAAGGGATAAGTAAATTTGTGAAGCTGATAGGGTAAACATATAAAAGAAAATGAGTCCCGTTGAAGGTTGTTAATTTGGGATCAAATATGGTCTATACTATAATACCCCGTATTTTTGGACTAGTGCCATACAAGGTTCCACATGACCATGATAGTAAGGTGTATAAAGTATGTTAAAAGTGATTAGTATTTTATGTAAATTAAGATACTACCCAATTATATTGGTAATGGGTTAATTATTGATTTAAGTGGGAAATAAACAAATTATTTAGAAATTTGTGGATAAATATTTAAGTGATATTTTTGGATAATTAGGGAACAACATCCATGTGGGATTATAGAAATTAGGCAGCAAGTTTCCACATATTCATGTGCTTAAGGAGGTGGTGACAATGATTAAAGATATGTGCACATTTATCTTTTTTTGCTAAGAATGCCATTAAGAAGACAAAAATTGTAAGGCATCTAGTGATCTATCTTTATTATAGAAAGCAACGTCCCGTTCCTACTTAGTGATATTGTTCATAAGCTTTAAAGTGAATTGGGTTATTACTTCATTATGATGAAAATTAACATGAAGCTATGAAGAATGCAACCCAAGTTTGATTCAACATCTATGACTTTCAATGAGTTCATATGAGCATTCGAGGTTAGATGTTTATCAAAAGGATTTACTAGTCGTACTCATCAACAGATGGAATTGAGGTATGTTAAGGCTATCCCTTCTTTCATTTTGACATGATCCATATGATAAAACGAAAAGAGCAAACACACAACTTTTACAGATGACTCTATCATTAGAAGTACTAGGGTTTCCTATGTTCTTGATTCCCTGTGTGTCCTACTATTATAACATATTTTCATGGGTCTCTGAAAATTTGTTGGTTGATAAAGTTTATTTCATGATATTAATCAAAGGCATATTCATCTTATGACATTCTAAGAGATTTTATTAAATTACTTCATTATGCATTGCATTCATTTATACATGTACATTGACCCATGACCAGATGGCGATATATACATGCATATTATATGTATATGGGATATGGTAAAAAGGTAAGGCGTTATATACGCACCACCACCTGATCAGCCGGTATACATTGATGATTTTCCCACAGTGGCCGAGATGATATGATGGGATTCTCTCAGAGGCTGCAAGATATGACATTTATACGCATATGCACGACATTATAAATATTAAATGATTCACAAAGCTATTCAGATTTACACGTTGAGTCATTTACTCCATGTTTCTCTCATGTCTTATATTTATTGATTTCATTCATTATATACTCGGTACATTATTTGTACTGACGTTCCTTTATCCTGGGGATGCTGCGTTTCATGTCGGCAGGTCCCGATAGACAGGTTGAGAGTCCTCCAAGTAGGCTCCATTTGCTCTGGAGTTACTTATTTGGTCAGTATGATTTGGACATGTAGTAGTTGGTATGGAGGGGCCCTGTACCGACCTTTATGGTATTTATCTACTCTTGGCGGCTTGTAGACATATGTCATGTATATGAAAGATTGTATGGCCTTGTCGGCCTATATTCAGTTCACTGTGACGACCCGACCGGTTGTTTTGGGAATTTAAGTTTCATTTGGTGGTGAAAAGTCATAAACAGGTTCATGTTGTGTATATCGACATGCGTGTATGGTTAGATTCAGTTACCGGGTAATTTGGAGTCGAATTTGAAGAAAAATTTCAGTTTTGGAAGCTTAAGTGATGGGAGTTGACCGGAGGTTTGACTTTTATGTAAACGACCTCGAAATGAGTTTTGGTTAACGTCAACAGCTTTGTATGATGATTTTGGACTTAGGAGCGTGTCCGTAATTGTTTTTGGAAGTACGTATAGTTATTTGAGGTATTTTAGTGAAAGTTAGAATTTCGGCGATTTCGGCCAATAGGTGAAATTTTGATATCGGACTCGGAATATAATTCCGGAAGTTGGAATAGGTTCATAGTATCATTTTTGACGTGTGTGCAAAATTTCAAGTCATTCGGACGTGGTTTGGTAAGATTTGGCATCCTTGGCGTATTTTGGAAGTTTAGTAGTTCTTAGGCTTGAATCCGAGGTTGATTCTGTGTTTTGGTGTGGTTTTGGGTTTTCCGAAAGTTCGAGTAGTGATACATGACTTCTGGGAATTGTTGGTTGAGGTTCTGAGGAGCTCGGGTGAGTTTCGGATAGGTATGGGTTGTGTTGCGCTCATTTTTGATGTTTCGGCGTCGTTTCTTCAAGAATAATTAGTACCAATTTAAGAAACTGAAATCAAATTTATATTTTTATTGAAGCATTAGATCTGTATCGTAATTAGAGAGATATAGCAAAAAGAATCGTCGAATTTGGACATCGTATGAGGAAGTTATGCTCATTTTAGTGTCAGAGAAGAGAGCTGGTGCTGGTGTTTCGCAGGTGCGAAATTGGGTCCACACCCGTGGAGCCACAGGTACGTAGAATCGCCCGCAAGTGCGGAATTGACAGTTGGAAATTCGCAGGTGTGGGTATTTTGGTCGGATCTGCGAAAATCCCTGAGTATAGAAAAACCAGACCGCGTCATTTTAGTATTTTGAGCATATCTTGATTTCTAGAGCTCTGATTGAGGTAATTTTTGTGGTGTTCTTCTCGTCTTTTCATCGGGGTGAGTATATAAGTATTATTTTTTTTCATTTGAATATGATTACAGAAGTTCATTTTTTGAATTAATCCATGTTTTGATTGGAGAATTGGGGTTTTTATTCAAAACTTTTCTAAAAAGTTGAATTGGGTTTGAACATTGATTTGGCATCGGAATTTGATGAAATTAGTATGGTTGGACTCATAATTGATTGGGTGTTGGGGCTTTATATATTTTTTTCGGTCCCGATGTGTGGGCCCAGGAGTCGACTTTAGGGTCGATTTTTATATTTTTTTAAAGATTGAAACTTTATTGGTCGAAATAGTCCCTTACAAGTTTTATGTGTATTTTGAAGTTGTTTTAGAGTGATTTTGTGTCGTCCGGAGGTCTATTCACCTGAGAAGTCCATTTTAGAGTACCAGGTAGTCACCGTCGAGGTAAGTATCTTGCCTAACCTTGTGTGGGGGAACTACCCCTTAGGATTGAGTTTTCCTTGTTGATTGTAGTCCGAGTATGTGACGTGACGAGTGTGTACTCGTACTTATTTGCAATTATATTGCCGTTTTAGGATTCGTAGATTCTTATATTATATGTGTATGATTTGTAATTGTTACACTTGAGTCCTTGGTTGTTAATTTCATTCATTCCTGTTTAAATTAGAATTACTTGTTTTTGGATTCTTTGTTTTCTATTTGACTTTACTTAACTTAACTGAATATTCTACTTCTCTTATGATCATGCTATATTTTCTTCATAGCTTGCCTAATTGACTATAATTAGTGTCATCTAGCCTTATAGATGACTAGTCGTAGTTGGAACATATATTTGTTGGTGCCAGCATGCCCGTGAGTCTTACATTATGATTTATATGACTATTCCGTTAACTGCTACTTAGGTCTAATTGTTAGACATTTATGTTATTGGTATTTCCTCGATGTTTCCTATTACTGGGCCTTTGTTGATGTTGAGTTTATTCCGTGAAATTAACTGTTTAGTTGAGATTGGTTATTGATGTTTCCCTTGCCGGGATTGTGTGGTTTCTCTTATTATTCTGTTGTTGATGATGTTGTTTGATTTGTTGACTCCCTTGCCGGGATGTTGTGATTTATGGTTCTTATTGTTGATTTCTCTTGTTAAATTATTGTTTATGTTATTTAGCACGAGGGGACATTATGTGCCATGTTTATGTTATTTTGCATGAGGGGATATTCTGTGCCATGTTATGTTATTTAGCACGAGGGGACATTCCGTGCCATATTTATGTTATTTAGCAAGAGGGGACTTTCCGTGCCATGTTATGTTATGTTAGCACGAGGGGAGATTCCGTGCCGTGTTTATGTTATTTTAGCACGAGGGGACTTCCGTGTCGTATTTATGCATTATTATTTTCGTTGTTCCTGTTGCTATTTACTGCATTTATGGGCAAGATTTGATAATCCTCCTATACTGCATGGCAATTTCTCAGTTACGTACTAAGTTTCGGTAGATAAATCTTGAGGACATTTTGATCAAGTGATTTTACTGAAAAGTATTATTGAAGAAGAAATGGTTTTGAAATGATTATATTTGAATGACTTTTACATCAAAGGTATATTTGAAAAGAACTAGTCTTGCCTAAAATGATATTTGGAAGTCATTTATTGGGAAAGTATCTTTGGAAAGTTTCGTATTTTGAAAGAAACTATGTTTTACGTAATTCTCTCTATGAAATGTACTTATATCTACTTTTTGAGAAAGTATGTTTTCAAAGGAAACTCTTCAATACTAAAATGATTTTACTTGAAAAACTTTTTCATATGAACTGTTGTTTAAAGATTTCCACCAACTCTACGTCGGTTTGTTCACAATGGGCCTTAGCCATTAAACTCCATAGGCTGGTGGAAATCTTTAAACAACAGTTCATATAAAAAAGTTTTGAAAATAAAATCATTTTAGTATTGAAGAGTTTCCTTTGAAAACATACTTTCTCCAAAAGTAGATATAAGTATATTTAATAGAGAGAATTACGTAAAACATAGTTACATTTAAAATTCGAAACTTCCCAAAGATGCTTTCCCAATAAATGACTTCCAAATATCATTTTAGGCAAGACTAGTACTTTTCAAATATACCTTCGATGTAAAAGTCATTCAAATATAATCATTTCAAAACCATTGCTTCTTCAATAATACTTTTCAGTAAAATCCCTTGATCAAAATCTCTTCAAGATTTATCTACCGGAACACAGCCCGTAACTCAGAAATTGCCATGCAGTACAAGAGGAATATCAAATCTTGCCCATAAATGCTGTAAATAGCAACAGGAACAACGGAAACAATAATGCATACATATGGCACGAAATGTTCCCTCGTGCTAAAATAACATAAACACGGCATAGAATGTCCCCTCGTGCTAAATAACATAAACACGGCACGGAATGTCCCCTTGTGCTAAATAACATAAACACGGCACAGAATGTCCCCTCGTGCTAACATAACATAATATGGCACAGAATGTCCCCTCGTGCTAAATAACATAAACATGGCACAGAATGTCCCCTCGTGCTGAATAACATAAACAATAATTTAACAAGGGAAATCAACAATAAGAACCATAAATCACAACATCCCGGCAAGGGAGTCAACGACGCAAATAGTATAACTAACAATATAAACAAAGATAGAAGTCATACCATCCTGGCAAGGGAGTCAACAATGAAAACAATGTCATTAACAACATAAACAGTAATAGAAACCATAACATCCCGACAAGGGAGTCAACAAGTCAAACAACATCATCAACAATGGAATAATAAGAGAAACCACACAATCCCGGCAAGGGAAACAACTATAATCAATCTTCACCTAGACAGTTAACTTCACGGAATAAAATCAACTTCAACAAAGGCCCAGTAATAGGCAACATCAAGGAAATACCAATAACATAAATTTCTAACAATTAGACCTAAGTAGCACATAAAGGAATAGTCATATAAATCACAATTTAAAACTCACGGGCATGCTTGACTCCAATGAATGGATGTTCCAACTACAACTAGTCAACTATAAGGCTAGATGACACTAATTATAGTCAATTCGGCAAGCTAGGAAGAAAATATAGCATGATGATAACAGAAGTAGAATATTCAGTTAAGTCAAGTAAAGTCAAATAGCCAACGAAGAATCCAAAAACAAGTAATTCTAATTTAAACAGGAAGGAATGAAATTAATAACCAAGGACTCAAGTGTAACAATTATAAATCATACACAGGTAATGTAAGAATCTACGAATCCTAAAAGGGCAATCTAATTGCAAATAAGTACGATTACACACTCATCACCTCGCATACTCGGACTACAATCAACAAGGAAGACTCAATCCTAAGGGGTAGTTCCACCACACCAGGTTAGGCAAGATACTTACGTCGATGTCGAGTACCCGGTACTCTAAAATGGACTTCTCGGGTGAAAAGACTTCCGAACGACTTAAAATCACTCTAAAACAACTTCAAAATACGCAAAAAACTTGTAAGGGAGTATTTCGGATAATTAAGTTTCAATCTTTACAAAAATATAAAAATCGACCCAAAAGTTGACCCCCACGCCCGCACCTCGGAACCTGACAAAATTTATAATTTCCGAACACCCATTCAATTATGAGTCCAACCATACTAATTTCATCAAATTCTGATGCCAAATCAATGTTCAAACCCAATTAATCTTTTTAGAAAAGTTTTTAATAAAAACCCCAATTCTTCAATCAAAACATAGATTAATTCAAAAAATGAACTTCTGCAATCATATTAAAATGAAAAAAATAATACTTATATACTGACCCCGATGAAAAGACGAGAAGAACGCCGCAAAAATCACCTCAATCGGAGCTTTAGAAATCAAGATATGCTTAAAATACTAAAATGACGTGGTCTGGTTTTTCTATACTCAGGGATTTTAGCAGGTGCGACCAAAATACCTGCACCTGTGAAACACCAGCACCGGCTCTCGTCTCTGACACTAAAATGAGCATAACTTCCTCATACGATGTCCAAATTCGACGATTCTTTTTGCTATAGCTCCGTAATTATGATACGGATCTAATACATCAATCAAAACAGAAATCGGAGCTCATTTTCTTAATTTGGTACCAATTATGCTTGAAGAAACGACGCCAAAACATCAAAAACAAGCGCAACACAACCCATACCTATCCGAAACTCACCCGAGCTCCTCGAGACCTCAACCAACAATTCCCACATGTCATATATCACTACCCGAACATAGTCGAACCTTCGGAAAACCCAAAACAACACCAAAACACCGAATCAACTACGAATTCAAGCCTAAGAACTTCTAAACTTCCAAAATATGCCAATGATGCCGAAACATACCAAACCACGTTCGAATGACCTGAAATTTGGCACACACGTCACAAATGACACTACGAACCTATTCCAACTTCCGGGATTCCATTCCGAGCCCGATATAAAAATTTCACCTATTGGCCGAAAACGCCGAAATTCTAACTTTCGCCAAAATACCTCAAATCACTCTACGGACTTCCAAAACCAATTTCGGACACGCGCCTAAGTCCAAAATCATCATACAAAGTTGTTGACATTAACCAAAACTCATTTCGTGGTCGTTTACACAAAAGTCAAACCTCTGGGCAACTCCCATCACTTAAGCTTCAAAAACTGAAATTTTTCTTCCAATTCGACTCCAAATTACCCGGTAACTAAATCTAATCACGCACGCAGGTCGATATACACAACATGAACCTGTTTATGACTTTACACCACTGAACTGAGCTTAAATTCCTAAAACGACCGGTCGGGTCGTTATATTCTCCCCTTCTTGAACAAACGTTCGTCCTAGAACGTGCCAAGTTTCACCTTGAACTCATCCACTCACTGAATGTACACTTCTAACACATACCCGCGGGTGATCCCACATCACCCAAACCCACATAAGCCTGACAAGTCAATCACAACAGCAATATAGCCCTCACCTCACCACCGATCATCCTCATACCTCATTTTATCACCTTCTACCCATTTCTTCTAAGACCCGATACTAAATCCATATCCGTCATTAGCCTCGACCAACTGCATCAACCCAGGTCTACTCCCATAAGGCACGACCACACAATATAGCTCATCACAAATAGGCTCAAACAGCACTTTTGATCACAGTAACTGCGAAATCAACTCAACATTGGCAATTGGCCCCACATATGGAAGAACTCTGTTTTCAAACCCCATAATACTAATAATGATGCAATGAACAAGAAGATATCCTTATCAAACACCCGAATCACCACGCCACAACTAACACCACCTCCACACATTCCGCAAGTTAAACTAAAGAAGCACACAACAAAATGACTGAATATGAATATCGAAACATATAAAGGAACTATCAAACAAGCCCATAGGCACCACTGTTTAGCAATATTGACTCCCCAAAAGAAATATAACAAGGAAAAAGCAAAGCATATGAAGAAATCACAAGGATATCATCCTGATAAAATTTCCACCGCAGTACTCAGCCCGGTCCAAACATATCGAATCACAAATATTACGAGGACCCCGTCCTCAACTTTGGATCACATACTGAAAATATATCACACCAATTGAAATTCCTCTACTAACTTATCTCAGTTGATAAAATCATAGCGCTAATTGCACTCACATCTCGATGAGCATCAAATCACAACTCGTAAACAAAATATTTAGGAAAGTCACATAAAGAGTACCACAAAGAACAACAAGGACACCCTGCCAGTTTCACTAATATCAAGAATGAATAAAACAATGATAGACATGGGCTACCACTCAGAACCTCCCAACGGAAGCAAGCACAAAAATGGAGTGCAAAACACAGAACTCACTCATAAATGAAATAACAAATAAGGGAACTCGTCCTAACCAGCAGAGCTATATTGAAATATAATCGGTTCCCCTCTGCAGCACATCAAAACACACCTGGGTGACAATATCTGACCCAACGGTCTCCAGCCTATAATATGAAACACATCAATGGGTCGGGCCTCCCCCTCTTGGGCGCCCTCTACTCATTTGAATACCCTGTTATAACACATCTACCTGACTCTTGGAAAAATCTATGACCCTGTGGCTAACATCTCCACACTGAAAACAATCTCTCTGCCGACATCGTTGTGGAAGACATATAGTATGAATCCTCTGAAACCCATGAGTACCTAAAATCCCCGATGCGAAGCTGGTAATGCAATTGAATTGGTTAACCCACAAAACCTCTACCGTGTCGTACCTTTCCTCCATAATAAGGACCAGTAGATTCCTCCGGTGTACGAGGTATCCTTGCCTCCCTGAACCATCTATCCCTAATCTCGGCTGGCCTCTCGCTCCCGGCCATACATGGTCCCTAACCAGAAAGCGATCTCTAATACCTGCTGAAATGAGGCTCCTACTCTAACTCTCGAGTCCTGTTGAACCGAATATCATGTTTGAATCCCTCAATGACTCTACGGACTCGTCTCCTAACTGAAGCAACCAAACGAGGTGCATACGTGGCCAACTTACTAAATCTGACATAGTGCCACAACACTGACATAGCGCCCTGATGTAACTTCTCAAACTGTGCGCGCCGTACATCCCGAATGAACTGAGGTGCAACCTCCCTCAAAACATCTCCGAAGACTGAATCCACAATAGTGAAATTAACTCTGCCAGGTTACCCAACTCATATGCCGCCACCACTGATCAACCCATTACTCTGAACCTGGGATGTGACAAAAGGTATCACGTCCGTCTCCACAATGTCCGAACTACGATGAATATAGTGACACTCCTCCAGGAAATCCTGGGCATCGTCCGTTGCCAATCCACTGAAAGATAGGAGGGTGGTACTTCCTGTACCTCTCAAGTCAAAGGTATTCTTCCTCTGACACTACTGCCCTAACCACGGCTGAACTGAAACCACATGTCGTGCTGCCATGACAACTGGAACCTGACCGACATGATCTCGCTGCTCTGGAGGGTAGACGGTGGGAGTCTAAATCCTCCACTGACCCGTGTAATAGCCGGTGAACTGGAATCAATCTCGCCTGAGTCAATGTACCAATTATGCTAGAACTATGCCCAGGCCTCCTACAGTCTGGGGTGGCAACAGGCACCCCCAGTACCTGTCCCCCACTGGAACTACTATGGCTTCTCAACAACTGCTCTGGTAGGCATCTAAGCTGCGACACGTGCTCCTCGTCGGCCTTTGTCTCTGACCCTTGTGACTTCTTCTTCGGGGTAACATAATCAGGGACCATAGCTCGTATCCTCTCCATCGGTGAGAGAATGGAACGATGATTTCAAACTTCAAGGTCGAATGAACTCGCACGGTAGGAATGAAGGAAGTGAAATTTTCCTAATAGTTCTGTACCCACTTGAAGATAAGTACAGACGTCTCTGTACCGATCCGCAAGATTCTAACAAACTCGCTTATAACTCGTATCACCTATGAACCTAGAGCTCTGATACCAACTTGTCACGATCCAAATTTCCCTACGTTGGGTATCGTGATGGCACCTAGTATTAGGGACTAGGTAAGCCTAACAGTTACTGAATAACAACAATAATAAAAGAAGGCTAGCAGTCTCGATATAAAATCTCAAAAGAATGTACAAACTTTCCAAAAATCGTTAGTATAAGTCATAAGCTCTACGAATCTTCTACAACTTCTAAGTACATCTGTTTGGAAATAAATACAACAGTGTATGAATAATAAATACAAAGAAGGCGACTCCGACGCCTGTGAACGCAACAGTAGGTTACCTTGAGTATCCTCGGCAATCATCCACACAGCTACTACAATATATACCTAGATCTGCAAAGAAATATGTGCAGAAGTGTAGTATGAGCACACCACAACGGTGCCCAGTAAGTATCAAGACTAATCTCGGTGAGGTAGTGACGAGGACTAGTAAAGACACCACTGGTCTACAAAAGAAATAACATAAATATGCAAATGACCGAACGTTACATCTACCTAAGGCTTCACGAAATAATTTACGACAATGACAATATAAAGCGGAAGGAACTTATAGAAATCAATCAGGAAACAACATAAAATTACACAGAAATATGGACAACAAAACAATCCAAACCGAAAGGAAACACAACATAATAGGGAACGCCAATAACTCAAAACCATTGCTTCTTCAATAATACTTTTCAGTAAAATCCCTTGATCAAAATCTCCTCAAGATTTATCTACCGAAAGTCAGTCAGTAACTCAAAAATTGCCGTGCAGTACAGGAGGAATATCAAATCTTACCCATAAATGCAGTAAATAGCAACAAGAACAACGAAAATAATAATGCACAAATACGGCAGGGGATGTCCCCTCGTGCTAAAATAAAATAAACACGGCACAAAATGTTCCCTCGTGCTAAATAACATAAACACGACACGGAATGTCCCCTCGTGCTAAATAACATAACATGGCACGGAATGTCCCCTCGTGCTAAAAACATAAACATGGAACAGGAATGCCCCCTTGTGCTAAATAACATAAACAATAATTTAACAAGGGAAATCAACAATAAGAACCATAAATCAGAACATCCCGGCAAGGGAGTCAACGACGAAAATAGTATAATCAACAGTATAAACAACAATATAAATCATACCATCCCAGCAAGGGAATCAACAATGAAAACAATGTCATTAACAGCATAAACGGTAATAGAAACCATAACATCCCGGCAAGGGAGTGAACAAATCAAACAACATCATCAACAACGGAATAATAAGAGAAACCATACAATCCCGACAAGGAAAACAACTATAACCAATCTTCACCTAAACAGTTAACTTCACGAAATAAACTCAACTTCAACAAAGGACAAGTAATAGGCAACATCAAGGAAATACCAATAACATAAATGTATAACAATTAGACCTAAGTAGCACTTAAGGGAATAGTCATATAAATAACAATGTAAGACTCACGGGCATGCTTGAATCAAACGAATAGATGTTCCAACTACGACTTGTCAACTATAGGGCTAGATGACACTAATTATAGTCAATTAGGCAAGCTAGGAAGAAAATATAGCATGATGATAAGAGAAGTATAATATTCAGTTAAGTCAATTAAAGTCAAATAGCCAATGAAGAATCCAAAAAAAAATAATTCTAATTTAAACAGGAAGGAATGAAATTAACAACCAAGGACTCAAGTGTAACAATTACAAATCATAAACAGGTAATATAAGAATCTACGAATCCTAAAAGGGCTATCTAATTGAAAATAAGTACGAGTACACACTCGTCACCTCGCATACTCGGACTACAATCAACAAGGAAGACTCAATCCTAAAGGGTAGTTTCCCCACACAAGGTTAGACAAGATACTTACCTCGACGACGACTACCCGGTACTCTAAAATGGACTTCTCAGGTGAAAAGACATCCGGACGGATCAAAATCACTCTAAAACTACTTCAAAATACACACAAAAATTGTAAGGGACTATTCCGGATAATAAGGTTTCAATCTTTACAAAAATATAAAAATCGACCCAAAAGTCGACCCCCGGGCTTGCACCTCGAAACTCGACAAAATTTATAAATTCCGAACACCCATTCAATTATGAGTCCAACCATACTAATTTCATCAAATTCCGATGCCAAATCGATGTTCAAACCCAACTATTCTTTTTAGAAAAGTTTTGGATAAAAACCCCAATTCTCCAATCAAAACATGGATTAATTCAAAAAATGAACTTCTTTAATCATATTAAAATGAAATAATAATACTTATATACTGAACCCAATGAAATACGAGAAGAACGCCAGAAAAATCACCTCAATTGGAGCTCTAGAACTCAAGATATGCTCAAAATACTAAAATGACGCAGTCTGCTTTATCTATACTCAGGGATTTTCGTAGGTGCGACCAAAATACCCGCACCTGCGCATTTCAAACTGTCAATTCCACACTTGCGGGCCATTTTACGCACCTGCGAAATACCAGCACCAGCTCTCTTCTCCGACACTAAAATGAGCATAACTTCCTCATACGATGTCCAAATTCGACGATTCTTTTTTATATTGCTCCGTAATTACGATACTGATATAATGTTTCAATAAAAACAGAAATTGGAGCTTATTTCCTTAATTTGGTACCAATTATGCTTGAAGAAACAACGCCAAAACATAAAAAACGAGCGCATCACAACCCATACCTATCTGAAACTCCCCCGAGCTTCCCGGGACCTCAACTAACAATTCACACAAGTCATATATAACTACCCAAACTTAGTCGAACGTTCGGAAAACCCAAAACAACACCAAAACACCGAATCAACCTCAGATTCAAGCCTAAGAACTTCTAAACTTCCAAAATACGTCAATGATGCCGAAACTTACCAAACCACATCCGAATGACCTTAAATTTTTCACACACGTCACAAATGACACTACGAACCTATTCCAACTTCCGAAGTTCCATTCCGAGCCCAATATCAAAATTTCACCTATTGGCCGAAATCGCCGAAATTCTAACTTTCACCAAAATACCTCAGATCACTCTACGGACTTCCAAAACCAATTCCGGACACGCGCCTAAGTCCAAAATAATCATACAAAGTTGTTGACATTAACCAAAACTCATTTCAAGTGGAGTATTTCCTATTGCTTCATTCTTCATCTCATGACAGCCTTTCTGGTTCATTTACCTATAATAGCATAATACTAAAGATACATTATGTTGGTACTCGGTTGAGTAAGGCAACGTGTGCCCTCGAGGCCAATTGGTTTGGATCATGACAAAAGTAGAACAAGAGCAGTTCTGTCCTAGGCAGTATATAAGCAACGTCCAAAAGAGCCTTGTTTATGGGTGTGTTGTGCACCACACTTATAAGTAGGAGGCTACGGGACATTTGAGACTGTAACTCTTTCATATTAATCTAGATCGTGTGGTATAACTAACTTGTAAAAATTCAAACTCCTAAATTTTATTTTATTCGTAATAAGACGATACCTACATCCAGAAAGATAGTTGGTAAGAGATTGAATATGGTTGTGGAAGAGTTGAGCCAGAGGAACACAATTTTGCTTCATTCTTATTATGAGTAAATGCGAGATCTTCAGCAGACCATATGTGTACTAAGACATGTAAGCTTCTTGATAAGGAGCCTTAAGGCAAGAATATCTAATCTATCCACCAATATGGTGAAAAGAAATGAGAGACTCAGAAGGTATATACAAGTTTCAACAAGTAAAAGAATCAAGGCGAAGAAGGGTACGAGGCACCCATTTAATGAATATTATCAATATTTACAATTCAGAAATGGAAATATAAGCATTTGAGTTACTTTCAATAGTAACAGATGTATGTACAATTGGCCACACTGATCTTAGTTATGCCCTATGCGAGCTAACATATATGGCTTAAGAGAAGGACGGGATATCAGGATCCGACTGGGGTAGAGTAACCCAAAATGGTTGATGGATTGTTCATGTTAGTTGACATTTCAGAAGGAAAGGGAAAACGTGGTAATGGATCTCCTTGTGAGACACCCAAATATTGCACTCTAATATTTTATAATCAGATAAGAATACTAGAATGTTCATAAAATAGGAAGTAGGAATCCTAGAATGATAAATATTACCTTAGTGCGGCTCCCATCCCTAGTAGAGAGAGAATGTTAGGCAACCCGAAGAGCCAGTGGATGGAGCAAGGAGAGCTAAAAGAAAAAAAATGTTTTGTTTTCAGAATAAAGTGCTAAACAGAAATATTAGTAGGTAAATAAGAGGAAATTTAATAAAATATTATGAGTAAGATGTGCTACATTGATGACAACAGTAGATAAAAAAAAGGACACTGTTACAGAGTCTATAGTCAAGGGAAGGAAAAGATTAGATTTGATAGGCCTTGAGACAACAAAAGAGTATAGGCCATAAAGTCATATCCTCATTTCGAGAAATAAGTTCGTGACTCCAACGCGACTACCAGAAGAAAAAGTTAGACCCCAGAATAATAGAAATCAGTATGGGTTGGTGAACAAGATAAGCAAAACATGAATTAGGGACTGAGTGATTCGATAATTTTCGGCATCACGAGAATTTCAGAGATTGTGTTCTGGCGATACTAGAATGGACGGCAGAAGAATAACCTTTAAAGGACATTCAGGATAATGCTTCATGCAATGTGAGCAAAGTTAAGCTTAAGGGACTATGTGTGTCAGTTACACTAGGTGTCACCCTCGTGAGTAAGAAATTTCATTATCCTCGGTACAAAAGGATTACCGCAAGATGAGTAAGGCTCATCGATGATGTGAAAAGACGCCAAATATGAACAGCTAAAACACCTATAGGTAGATCGTCGTAGCACAAGACCTTAGTACTCCCCAAAGAGGGAATATGGAGTGATGTGGAATTAAGTCAGAGTTAAGTGGTTCTAGTTACTATGGAATGATAAAGGAATATTGTGATAAAAATGAGAAAGGGATGAGATTGCACTTATTCAACTCCTACAGATATGCTACGAGTCCAGAACATTATTCAAATACGGCGTCAAGGAAAGGAAGTAAGGGTTCCTGCCCGAGATGTAAGTAATAAATAAGGAGCCAGTGCGAGAGGTAAGTTTGGACAAAGGAGATATCGCAAGTGAGATTATGAGAAATATAGATATGAGTGTGGACCAACGAGTATTTAGTAGTTAATCCAGCAAGAGCCTAGTTATGGCGAGGCAAGAGGATACAGACAAATCAGCAGATCGTGCGAGATAAACATAGTGAACCCAAACATAGTGAATCCAGTCTTGGAGATAATAATGTCGTGATCCTTGAGAAATATTCAGATGGAAGTTGGGGTAGTTAAAGGTACTGAATGAGTGTTACGAAAATAAAAGAGAGTATCCTTGGGAAGAGAGTCAAAATATCAGTCCAGGAGCAACCCTACAAGAACAAAGGCGTGGAAGCAAGTAAGTACGGATAATTTTAGGCAAGGAAGGACATCAAAAATTCCGTCGAGTATACGATGTAATAAGCTCGCAACTTTACAAGAGTCAGAGAGTCCTCCCTATGTACTACAATAAAATACTAGCTAAGGAAATATGGAAGAAGGCTTCAACCTAAGAATAATGACTTGAAGAATTTGGTCATGTAAAATAAGTCTCACTACAACATTGTATGCATTCCATAAGAAAGTGGTACCTACCGTGGCTAATGAACGGGAAGTAAAATCAAAAGCAATATTCGGGATCATATGTGTTGTAGAAAAATTCCGGCATGCATGGAAAATAAGATAAGCTATGTATGCACGCAATAACGGCGCAGAAAGACCAGGAAAAGTAATAGCTTATATTTAAAGAAATCTAAGAAGGATTGAAAGGAATTATTCCACCAATGATCCAGAGTTGGTTACGTTATGAAAGCACTTAAGATTTTAGAGTATTATCCATGAAGCATATGCTCCTCGCGAGTCCTTGGGTTCTCATATATATGTGTCCACTCTTGTGGATGATGCTGTGGTGGTAGACAAGATCTATCGGTCTTGTGTGATCACCTTCTGTGGGTTCGAGACCAGAGCGGACATTTTATTGCTCGACATGGTTGATTTACGTTATTCTAGGCATTAATTGGCTATCTCCTTATCATGTCGTGATAGATTGCCATGCCAAGACAATTACTTTAGCCATGCTCGAGTCGCCTAGGCTGGAGTGGAGAGGTTCCTCATTTAGTGCAACCAGCTGGGTTATTTCATTAATGAAGGCTCGACATATGGTCGAGAAGGGTTGTCTGTCCTATCTTGCTTATGTGTGAGACACCACCGCCGAGTCTCCAACGATTGATTCAGTGCCAGTTATTCGAGAGTTTGCTGATGTATTTCCTTCAGATCTTCCGGCCATGCCTCCGGATCGTGATATTGATTTCTGCATTGATTTAGCTCCAGGCACCCAACATATATATATTCCTACATACCGTATGGCTCCGAAAGAGTTAAATGAGCTGAAGGAGCAACTTAAGGAGTTGTTGCCTAAAGGGTTCATCAGACCGAGTGTATCGCTGTGGGGTGCTCCAGTTATATTGTGAAGAAAAAGGATGGGTCGATGCGGATGTGTATTGATTACCGCAAGTTGAACAAGGTTACCATTAAGAGCAAGTATCCTTTGCCGCACATCGATGATTTTTTTGACCAATTGCACAGTGCTAGGGTATTTTATAAGATTGATTTGAGTTCGGGGTACCATCAGTTGAAGATTCGGGCCTCGGATGTTCCGAAGACTGCTTTCCATACGAGATATGGCCACTATGAGTTCCTGGTGATGTCCTTTGGCTTGACTAATGCCCCAGTAGCATTCATGGACTTTATGAATAGGGTGTTCAGGCCGTATATTGATTCCTTTGTCATTGTCTTTATTGATGACATCTTGATTTACTCACGTAGCTTGGGGAAGCACGAGCAGCATTTGAGAGTGGTGCTCCAGACTTTGCGGGAACAGAAGCTATATGCTAAGTTCTCTAAGTGTGAGTTCTGGTTGGATTCCTTAGCATTCCTGGGGCATGTGGTATCCGGAGAGGGTATCAAGATTGATCCTCAGAAGATCGAGGCAGTTCAGAGTTGGCCACGTCCTACTTCACCTACAGAGATCAGGAGCTTTTTGGGCCTAGCAGGCTATTATCGCCGATTTGTTGAGGGATTCTCTTCTATTGCAGCTCCATTGAGTAGATTGACTCAGAAGAATGCGCCATTTCGATGGTCCGAAAAGTGTGAGGTGAGCTTTCATAAGCTCAAGGCAGCATTTACCTCAACACCAGTTCTGGTATTACCTTCTGGTTTGGGGATTTATACAGTGTATTGCAATGCTTCGCGCATTGGCTTGGGATGTGTGTTGATGCAGGAAGGGAGAGTTATTGCTTATGCTTCACGCTAGCTGAAGGTTCATGAGAAAAATTACGATGTGCATGATTTAGAGTTGGGGGAGATTTTTCATGCTCTTAAGATTTTGAGAAACTACTTGTATGGGGTGTCCTGTGAGGTTTATACAAACCACCGCAGCTTGCAGCACTTCCTTAAGTAGAGGGACCTTAATTTGAGGCTGCACAGGTGGCTTGGTTGCTGAAGGATTATGATATCACCATTCTTTATCATACGTGCAACGCAAATGTGGTAGCAGATGCCTTGAGCAGGAAGGCGGAGAGTGTGGGTAGTTTGGCCTATATTGCAGTAGAGGAGACACCTCTAGGCTTGGACATTCAGTCATTGGCTTATCGCCCGGTGAGATTAGACCTTTCAGAGCCACATCGAGTTTTAGCACATATGGTTGCTCAGTCTTCATTATTGAGGGATATTAAGGCCCGATGGTTAGATGGTCCGTGCTTAGCAGAACTTCGGGAGACTGTGGTACTGGGTGGTACCAAGGAGGTAACTATTTGCAAGGATGGTGTTCTGAGACTTCAGGGCCGTTTATGTGTTCCTAATGTTGATGGCATGAGGGACAAGATTCTAGAAGAGGCACAAAGTTCTCGGTATTTTGTTCATCCTGGTGCTACGAAGATGTATCGTCATTTGATGCAGCATTACTGGTGGAGGCGGATGAAGAGGGACATTGTAGAGTATGTGACAAGGTGTCTTAATTGCCAGCAGGTGAAGTATAAGCACCAGAGGCCAGGAGGCCTACTTCAGCAGATGCCCATTCTTGAGTGAAAATGGGAGCACATCACTATAGACTTCGTGGTTGGGTTGCCTCGGACTTTGCGGAAGGTTGACGCGATTTGGTTCATTGTGGATTGATTGAGCAAATCGGCACATTTCATTCCAGTAGCTACTACATATACTTCTGAGAGGTTAGCCCAGATCTACATTCGGGAGATAGTCTTGTTGCACGGTGTGCCGGTGTCCATTATATCAAATCGAGGTCCTCAGTTCACCTCGCACTTCTAGAGAGCATTGCACAATGGGTTAGGCACCCAGATAAACCTCAACACAGCGTTTCACCCTCAGACTGATGGCCAGTGGGAGCGTACAATTCAGATATTGGAGGACATGCTCAGGGTATGCGTGATTGAATTTGGAGGTCAGTGGGACCAGTTCTTGCCTTTGGCAATTTGCTTACAATAATAGTTATCAGTCCAACATCGAGATGGCTCTATTTGAGGCTTTGTATGGTCGGCGATGTTGTTCCCCTATCGGGTGGTTTGAGCCTAGCGAGGGTAAGTTATATGGCACCGACCTGGTGATGGATGCTTTGGAGTGGGGGAAGTTGATTTAGGAGAGGCTCCGCACATCACAGTCCAGACAGAAGAGTTATGCAGATCAGAGGGTGCTTGATGTATCATTATGGGGGGAGACAAGGTTCTTGTTGAAGGTCTCGTCGATGAAGGGTATTATGAGGTTTGGGAAGAAGGGAAAGCTGAGCCCGAGGTTTATAGGTCCCTTCGAGGTGTTGAGGAGAGTTGGGGAGGTTGCTTATGAGCTAGCCTTACCTCCCTGTTTATCAGGAGTTCATTCGGTCTTTCATGTATCCATGCTCCGGAGGTACCACGTCGACTTCTCTCACGTGGTTGATTTCATCACTATTCAGTTGGATGAGAGGTTGGGCTACGAGGAGGAGCCAGTTGCTATTATTGATAGTCAGGATTGCCAATTGAGGTCCAAGAGAGTTTCTGCAGTGACGGTTCAACAGAGGGGCCAACCAGTCGAGGACGAGACCTGGGAGTCCGAGGAGGACATGCGGAGCAGATATTCGCACTTATTCAGCCCTTCAGGTATGATTCTAGACCCATTCGAGGATGAACATTTATTTAAGAGGTGGAGAATGTAACGACCTGGTCAGTATTTTTGTATTATCAGACCATGTTCCCCTAAATGAAACTTCCCATAACGTCTTATTGTGATTTATGACTTGTGGGGGCGGGTGGTCCGGGTTTCGGGAGTGTTTAGAGAGATATTGGAACACTTGGTTCTTTCAGGTTGGCCTTTAAGGACAAGTTTGACTTCGGTCAACATTTTTAGTAAACAACCTCTGAATTGAGTTTTGACGGTTCCGGTAGCTTCGTATGATGATTTCTGACTTGGGCGTATGTTCGGAATGGGATACGGATGACCCGGGAGCGTTTTGGCACCCAATATTGAAATAAGAGTTTCTTAAGTTCATATTGTGGTTTGGGACGTGTTTTTGTGTTATCGAGGTCTAAACAGATCGAGACCGGGAATAGTTCCATTATGTCATTTATGGTTTGCCTACAAAATTTGGTGTCATGCCGAGTAGTATAGGTCGGTTCGGCGCATTGTTAGCGAATTCCAGAAAACTTAAAGTTCCTAAGTTTGGTTCTAGGGGTTTTGAGTTGTGATTTTGAGTTTTAGCGTTGTTTCGGGTTTTCCGAAGGCTCGAGCGACTCCGTATTATGATTTGGGACTTGTTGGTATATTCGGACGGTGGCTCGGGTGGGCCCACGTGCCTCTCGGGCACATAACAAGGCCAAAAACTAGCTGAAGCAGTTGCCGGTGCACCTAATCTGGTGTAGCCGCAGGTGCAGTTGCCCAGTTGCAGGTGCGAGACTGATCCTGCGGTCCAGGCCTCATAAATGTGACCCCCAAGTGGATTGCCCAGTTCTTGCAGGTGCAGGCTCTTTCCCGAAAGTGCGGAGCCGCAGGTGCGGATTCCAGCCCGCAGGTGCGAGCCCAGGCCCTTGTCCCATTTTCCGCAGGTGCGAGCTATTGCTCGCAGGTGCGAGACCACAGGTCCGGAAACCCTGGTAGGAAGTAAGGTCTTTAAGTGTGGGATTATCCAATTTTCGCTCCATTTTCTTTTACCATAGACGATTTTGAGAGCTTGGAAAGGAGGCCCACGACCCAGCCACTGAGAGGTAAGCAAATTCTAAGCTAAAGTTAGTTAATGCATGAACTAGAGGTCCATTTGGTACACTAATTTTGAAGTCTTGAGTACAAATTAGGTGCTAAAAATCATGTTTCAAGTGAAAAAGGTCAAAATATACCGGGCAGTTGAACCCCTAAACGAATTCCGCAGATGCGATTAATGTGCCGCAGATGCGGCTCCGCACCTGCGTTGACTGTTCTCCATGTGCAATTTTGGGGCAGCCTGAGCAAAACCGCACAAGCGGTTGAAATTTCATAGATGCGGGACCGCACCTGCGGTTAATCTTCCGCATGTGCAGAAACTGGGTAGATTGCCAATTTCCAGTAACTTTGTAACTGACCCTTCCCGGGCCCATTCAACTTGGTTCTTTGGCCTAATTGCAGTGTTTCAATTTGCTTAACAAGATTCTACTACCTAACTAACTTTGTTCTGATTTTTTGTAGGTACTTTGAGCTAAAAATTGACCCGAACATGAACATAAATGCTCGTACAACCATAAAATTGAGGAAGAAGCTAAGGAACAATTCGGCAATGACCGTTTCATGTCTGCTGGCTGTCATCGCCGGTATTATGACAACCTTCTCACCAAGAGATTAGTGCTCGAGAAAGGGATCGCTGAGGATAAAATGGCCGAGTTGCTTCCGGATTTCTATGGCCGTTTGTAATCCTCCAGATGGTCATGATTCATTCTAACTCCTTGCAAGGTCAACGAGGAGTGGGTTCGCGAGTTTTACGCAAACCTCAAGCGTACAAACTTCGTCGACCCACAACTCATCATTAGAGGCAAAACAGTGAAGTTTGGTGCGCAAGAGATTAATGATGCCCTCGGGATTCATAACCATCCAGTCGAGCCACTACAAGATAAAGACAACAGCTACAATGCATCATGGCTTGTGTCTAAACTGTATCCTGAAATCATCATAGCAAAGTGGGCCAACAAAAGAAAGGGATTGAAGTAAATCGACTTCACAATCAGGCTAATATATGGCTATATATCCTCTACAACATGGTGTCACCCTGTGGGAATGTCTCACACGTGTCTTATACTAGAGCCCTGATCATTTATTGCCTTCTTGATGGCCTCCCGATGAATGTGGACTATTATATCTTGAAGGAGCTGCAGCAGTATTTGATTGAAAATAGCGCCGGTTAATGTTTCCTTCCTTGATTACAGAATTGTGCAGGCGGGCAGAGGTTGAGGAGCGCAGCACTGATCATTGACTGCCCGCCGACAAACCCTTACAAAATCTTTGGCTATCTTTTGGCTTATTTTAATTCCTCTACACTAGAGAAGAACAAGTTTTGCAAGCTAGGGTTTGCACACACACTTTTGTTCTGAATATTTGAAGCTTGTGGTTAAGGATTCCTTACCCATTTATGTTTATTTCTTCATTTTATCGCTTTGTATAGAATATTTAAGTGTGTAGTATTTATTTTCAACACCAAATCTTGATTATGGAAATATTCATGTTTAAAGTGTGGATTAAATACCTTGTTGTGCTTATGTATTGAATGATTTTTTATCTTTTATGTAATGAGTTATTGTTTCTTTAATTATTATTGTTCTTTAATGTTTCCGAAGGGATTAACTAACCCTAGGACTCGCCCATTAACTCCGAATTAATTTTGGAAAAGATAATTTGGGGTTGGGAAAGATTAATTAACAAAAACTTGAGGCTTTAACCCTCATCTTATAGATTCTACCTAGGAATAGGATTGAACTACTTGTAGCCATATCCGGGTGTTCTTAATCTCTTAATTGAGTTAGGAATAATTCAATTAGGAAGTCTTTTTAGTCTTCGGAAGAACCTAATTAAAAATTATTATTCGTGGCTAATTAACATAAACTCGCTCATACTTGTAAAATGGTAAAATACATTGGATCGTTATTTGAGTGTAATTCCCGATGCATCTATCCTTGTAGCCATTGATCATTTTACTTGCTTTCTAGGTTAGTTTATATTTTCTCATTTAGATATAGATATTTTTACAACCAAAATCTAAGTGTTTGGCATTGCACGATAAGTGATAATTCTCTTACATTCCTAATCGCCTACATATTGTTCTCTGTAGGATTTGACCTCAACCTAGTTGGGTTATTATATTTGACAATCAACCGCTTACACTATTTTAAAGTGTAATTTGAGAGTATCAGCCCGCAAGATCGGGGACCTCCCCCGGCACCCACGGCACCGCGGAAATAGAGAAACCCTATAAATTGATAAGAACAAAAGACACTAAGGTACGACATGGCACTTACGTTTGAAGTTCCATTTTTGGGGAAATGGAAGGAACTCCACTGGAATGATATCGATAGTCCTCAACCGAACAAACCGACTCATCCATCCTCCATTTCGGTCCTCATCATCACTGGCAATGAAAGGCCTGGTTGACAGGCGTCGTAACGCAATTAGGCCTCGATAATTCTGATGCCGATATAATCTAATAAGGTGGATGAGGGTAAACTCGAGCTCAGCCTTTTCGGTAAAATACCTCATCATCAGCTCTATCCACCAAAAGGACAGATGAATCTTTGCCAGGGTGACTCGGTACCTTTTGCAGAATTCGAGCATAAGTCGCTCGAGGGGCCTAATGTAAATGGCTACGTATACACGGTCAAGAATCCCTCTACATAAGTCATGATGTTCTCTTCTCGAGAGGATATATGCAGCATCACATTTCCCCCCAGCCATAGTCTCTCCTCACAGCCTTGAGGTGGTTTTCTTCTATCGATGGCCCGGGGGATCGAAGGGTTTCTTTAATGAAAAGTCTTTCTTCAGAGAAAAAAAGTACGAGTTAAACTCACCATACGTCGGTGGTGTACTACCGGCCAGGCTAGGAGCAGAGGAAGAATTTCCCTCTTCTTGATGAATGTATTCGGGCATGGCAGCCATAACTACTCAAACAAAGGTAAGAAGGAAGAGATGAAAACGGGTTCACAAGATGAGAAAATGAAGAGAACGTTGAGAGGAAATTTAGTTTTGCAAAGTCGCAAGACTTAGAATGAAGAGGAAGCAAGGATATATATAAAGCAAGTGGTGGCCATTCAACTACTTTGAAAGCCATTTAATACTGGCAAGTTGTCATAACGTTTGGAGAAGTGTACCGGTGGGGCCACCTCGGTCACTTCGCGGTCACGTCACATAAATGACACCGTTATACAGCATTTGAGGGATCGAAGCTTACATGCCTAACTAGCCTCGAGAAGGTGTCCAATCTTGAGGGGATCTACTATTGCAAGTACAAGTTCCGAGGAGCTAAGAATCGAACCATGGAAGTCAATTTTTGCGTAAGCATTGCAGGACAAAGTTTGTGTGACATGTAACAAAAGATATTCTATTTCAAAAAATATATTTACAAAGGTGTTCCTTACAAAAATTCCCCCGAAGGGTCCCATATACAGAAAAAGGAAAAAAGAAAAACAGGAGCAACTGTCCGAGCCGCTTTTCGAGCCCTCATCCGACGTAGTCGGCTACCAGTTCCTCCTCCAGTGCCCTGGCCTCTTCGATATCGGCAGAGAGATCGTCACACTTGAAGCTCACTTCCTCGAGGGCTTTCCTCCTGGCTTGTGCACGGGCATAAGCAACTGCCCGAGCCAGCTTTAGATCGGCCTTCTCGGATATCTCCCTCGCCTAATCATTTGAAGAAACAACATCTCTCTTGTATGAGGAGACATATTCATTAGCCTCAGACTTGGCCGCAGATAGTGCCTCAGCCTCCTCCTGAGCACCTCGAAGAAGGTCTTGAACCAAGGATAGCTTCCCCGAAGCTCCTCCCTCTCTAAAGCCGCAACATCATTCAGCTGAGCCAGCTCTAGGATTTTGGCATCCTTGGCCACAACCTCCTCTTGAAGATGCTCAACTACGGCATCCTTCTGCCTAATCTGAAAAGTAGAAAATAAGCCAATCAACACCAAGCATTGCAACCAAAAATAAAAGTGTGGGTACCGGCGTACCTGCTAGGTGAAGTAGGCCCTCTCCCAAAAGTGCTATCTCCGAGCTTCCCCGGAGGTTCATCAATTCCTCCTCCTTTCGAGCGCATAAAGCCTCCAGCGCGGCCGACTCCGACATAAGCTTGTCAATCCTCTCTCTACGATGAGTAAACTCATATTGCATCTTTGAGAAGACATGGTCATACAACTTCTTGACCTGCAGCACAGAGAAGGGAAATTCGAAAAAAAAATAATAGAAAATCAAAGGATAACATATTATTTCTCGAATTTCACCTTCTTTTGGAGCCTCCCGGCTTCCTCGAGAGAAACTGGGGCATCAACATTGGTCTCCTCATCTACCCCCTCGAAATAATCTCAAAACGCATCATCCTCTTCACGAGAGGTTTCTAAACCGGGAACACCCCTAACTTGAGCATCCTGTATCTCCGCTGGAGAATATGACGGGCCGGAATGAAGTCCACCAACAATATCAACCTCTATCAAGGCTTCTTGCCGACCCCGGAAATCTCTAGTAGCAAGCCCTCTGAGCTCCTCAACAATGAGCGTCTCGGGGAATGTTCCCAAACCCTCCTCGAGGGTCTCTTCCACACACGGCGGGTCCGCATCGGCTGCCTCTAACTTAACAGTCGACCGCCCAACAGCTCTCAAAGCCTCACTGCTTAGATTTGCCCTTTGTACCAAAGGGAAGGAATCATCACTCTCTTCCTCAGCCCACAAGCTTTCAGCGGTCGCCGAGGACAAGACTGTGGCATCAGTCCTAGGCTTCCGAGCCTTTGGCCTTTTTGATTTTGGATACTTCGCTGAGTCCTCTTTGTTCCTTTTATTAAACTTGGTGGTCTTCGAGGCCTCTTCCTCACTAAGTGAGGGCGGCCTCATCAATGCACCTTCACCATGGCGTACACAAACATGTTATGTCAAAAAACATCACCATAAAATGTTCTTATGAAGAATATGAAAACAATAGCAATAAGAGCGTACCATGGTTCTTAGCCTGCCACTATGTTTTAGCTAGCTCATGCCATATGCGTTTGTTGTATGGGAAAGCGGAGTCTTAACAGTTGATCCACCCTGGAAGGTCCTGAACCGTGCAGGGAAACAAAATAGTGGCTGGACAATTAGAAGAAAATCAGTCGAAAGAGAAAGCGACGTCAAAGCATGCTCAATTCAGGGGTACTTATGTTTCATATTCCATTCCTACGGGAATGGCATTCTATCAGCGGGGATGATGTCCAAATTTTTTATTCTAACAAATCGGCTCATACATCCCCGATCTCTGTCCTCGTCGATGTAGGCGAGGAACGCCTTGGTAGATCGATTGTGCAGTTTAATTCGGCCTCCACGCAAGAGTTGAGGGCTATACAATTTGGTCAAATGGTCGAGGGTGAAAGTCATTCCCTCGACTATGTTGGTAATATGTCGAAACATATATACAATTCTCCAAAAAGAAGGATATATTTGACCGAGTGTAACTCGGTACTGATGGAAAAAATCAAGAGTTATCGGGTCAATCGGTGTAGAAGAAGAATCCACAGGGCCTAAGGTTAAGGGGTATGTATATATGCTGAGAAAGCCATCCTTGTGCGTAACTATGCTTTCGTCAGCCGTAGGGATCTCTACTCGGGCCGCATGCCCCAGCAGCAATCAATTTTTACCCTCTCTATACCCGATACTACACTTATGTATCGGGACATAGGCTCGCCTCGGTCTGGTGTAGAAGGGTTTTTTCTCATAAATGGTGTCGAAAGGGCCAGGGACGCATTGCTCAATGGTAGAAGGAATTTTTGACTTGCCTTTAGACGGGCGTGATGAAGAAGCGGCTCCCTCTTTTTGTGGAACAATTTTTGATGGTTTTGCCATGATAACAATCGATATTTGAAGTGAGAAGACGGAACATAATGTACACAGGAAGAAGATAAGAACGGAAAGAACTTAGTTAAAAGTTGAAGGTTTGGAGAAGATGAAGAATAAGCAAAACTATGAAAAGGCAAGTGATTGTAGTATTTATAGAGGCCCTTTGGGCATGCTTGAAGTGGAAGGGCCGAACCTATGACCATTCATGGGCTTCTCGAGAATTGTGTTGACAGTGACCTCTACACAGCTTTTTATGTCACGTCATTTAATGCTCTGAAGGGACTGACGTCATAATAGGAGTGTCGAAGAGGCAAAAATTCAAGACCGTTTCTTATCTCTTCATTCTAAGAAACGCGGGGACTATCTGTATACGGCTAAAATCGGGGAGCCCGATTTTACGGTCATTTCGACGCTCAGAAGGCTTGAAGGTTCAAGTTTTGGCATCGACGGGGCATATCGAAGGTCCTTGACCTCGAGTAAGTACAAATCACATATCAACGTGGATAGGAGGGAAATTACAAAGGGGCACGTGGTTGAAGCAGACAAAATATACAAAATAGTACAAGCACGTACCATGGCATTAAATGGATGTACCAGTCATATCTCTTTGCATTAATTACACATGCACTATGGTGGGATTCCCCCTCATGTATAATGTGATGATCCAAAAAGTCATCTCTCATTTTATAAGTCTAAACTGTGTTCCGAGGCCTTGAAAACCTCCTTTTATCTCGCCTCGTTTTGCATGTGCAGCCCGGGCATATATCTGGGAAGCTTTTAAATGAAAAATTGAGAAAAATTCTAACTTTGCATTTAAAATTAAATTTAAGTTGCCTTCGGTCAATATTTTGGGTAACCGCCACTTGGACCCGTGATTTGACGGTCCCGGAGGGTCCGTAGGAAAATATGGGACTTGCGCGTACGCCTGGAATCGAATTCCTAGGTCCCAAGCCCGAGAAATGAAATTTTGAAAAAAATATTTTTTCTGAAAATATAAGAGTTTTTGGAAATTTGGTTATATTTGAAATTTATGGTATGGGGCCTGTATTTAGGTTCCAGAGCCCGGTACAGGTTGAATATGATATTTAAGTTGTGTCCTGTAAAATTTGTTAAGAAATGGAGGTCGTTGGACGTGATTCGGACCCGTAGTTGTGAAATTTGATACTTTGAAAGTTTTGAGATTTTTCTTTGATTTCTGTGCTAAATTTGTTGTTTATGATATTATTTTGGTAATTTGATCGCACGAGTAAGTTTGTAGGATGTTTTTGAGGTTGTGTACGTGTTTGGTTTGGAGCCCCGAGGGCTCGAGTAACTTTCGGATAGGCATTAGAGTGCTTTTGGACTTAGAAAAATATGGTGTTATTGTTATTGATGGTGTCTAGGCATTTGCTCTATGCGAACGCGTGTTAAAACACGCGAATTCACTGCAGAAATTGGGAGGGGGCAGGTTTACCTTATGTAAACGCATAGGGTCTGACGCGAATGAGGAGCTTTAGGAAGTTGCTCTACGCGAACGTGTCCATTCTCATGCGATCGCATAGAATAGGAAGGGGGTTGGGTATGGGTAGCCGTTACACTGCTCAAACGCGTCCTCTTTGACGCGAACGTGAAGGGCAGGGGAGTGGAAACCTACACGAACGCACATGCTTGGTCTCGAACACATAGTACATCTGCCCAGTCTTTTAAAAACAGTAGCATAATGGGAATAGACCACATGTTCATATTTTCTTCCATAGAATCCGACTCTGGGCGATTTTTTAAGATTGACTTCATCACCAAATCATAGGTTTGTGTTCTTAAACACATTTCCTTCAATTTCCATCAAAATCCATTAGATTTCTAGACATAAATCATGTTCTTAAGGGTAGAAAATTGGGGATTTGGGTAGAGTTAGGGCTTTTTTGAATAATTGGAATTTAGACCTCGTTTTGGGGAAGGATTCCGGAACTAATTATATATTCGGGCTCGTGGGTGAATGGGTGATCGGATTTTGGTCCGAACCTCATGTTTTGACCAAGCGTGCCCGGGGTCGATTTTTGACCTTTAGGGAAAAATGATAGAAAACACATAATTAAGCATTGGGGTTGAATTATTTAGCACTTATTGATATTATTAAGCTAATTATGTTTATATACAATTGAATCAGAGGAAAATTGTAAAGGGAAAGCAGTCATTAAGGCTTGATTTTGGTCGTTGAATTCAGTGTTTGGCTTAACCTTAGCTTAAGGGAATAGGTATGGTGTCTTATTTTCTACGTGTTAGTGTAATGTGCAATATATATCTGCGGTGAGAAGTATCTATACGTTGGATTCAAGCATGCCCATGAGTTGAATATTGTGATTTATGTTATTTTTCATCAAACATTACTTGAGTTTAATTTGATAATTATCAATGTTGGTGGTATTTCTTTGGTATTGATCATTGTTGAGTATTGTCTCGTGTTGAGAATTACTACGTGAAATTGAGTAACTAGGTGAGATTGATTATAGGTGTTTCCCTTGTCGGGATGACATTGATTCTACTGTTGACTCGCTTGTCGGGACGTTATGGCTTTATTATTGTTGTTTGTATTGTTGATTTCCTTGCCGAATTGTTGTTATTGATTTGTTTGGGTAAGGAAGAGTGTAAAACACGAAGGTTTATGCCGTGTATGATATTGTGAGAGAGTATAAAAGCACGAAGGGTTATGCCGTGCCAGATTATGATATTAAAAGCACGAAGGGTGATGTCGTGCCGTATTATGATATTAAAAGCAGGAAGGGTAATGTTGTGCCATTTCTATTGATTTATTGTGAGGATGAGAGTAAAAGCATGCAGGGTGATGCCGTGCATTCTATTTATTATTTTGTGAGGATGATAGTACAACCATGATGTGTGATGTCGTGCACTTGTTTGTGTGTTGTTATTTCTTTTATTCAAATTGACATCTAATTTGTTTCTTTACTTCTTATTCCCATTATTTGATATTTCCTCCCCTCAGTATGTTCCCCTTTCCTTGTATTTAGCTGCATAATTCTTCTTGTTATTATTTTCTCCATAGATGATTAAACTGCACAGGTTTAGTTGGTTGCCGTCTCCTAGCCTCGTCACTACTTTGCCGAGGTTTGTCTCGACATTTACTAAGTACATGGGGCCGGTTGTACTGATGCTAAAGTCTACACTTTTATACAGATCCCGGTACAGGACCCTACGGACCTTAGAGTGAGGAGGTTGTCTTCCGTTCTATTGGAGATTCCGAGGTAGTCATGCAGGCGTCCGTATGCCTTGGCGTCCCCTCCTACTTTATGTCTACTATGTTCTTCTTTATTTTAAGACAGACTTATTTATTTTGTTTAGACCTTTATATGTAGTATTCATAGACAGTCCGTGAAGTTGTGACACCAAATTATGGGTTTAGTATTATGATTTTCGTAATGGCTTTTAATTTAGTTGTATACTTTTTTTTCTCTCACATTTTGTTCCTTTGATTTTTACAACACATGTTATCTGTTAAAAATAAATGAATAAGGTAAATAAACATTAATGTTGGCTTGCCTAGCGAGTTTAATGTTAGGCCCCATCACGATCCCGACGGTTGAAATTTGGGTCGTGACAAGTTGGTATCGGAGCATTAGGTTTCTTAGGTCTCACAATTCATGGACAAGCTTAGTAGAGTCTGAGGGATCCGTATGGAGACATATGTGCTTACCCCTAGAGGCTACAGAGTTTAGGATTAACTTTACATCTATTCCTCTATGTCGTGCGATTTGAATTCAAAATGCTAACTGAATTTCAATTTTATTCTCTCGTAGATGGCGAGAAAACTTGCTTCTTCATCTACTGATCAGCAGCCCGAGTGTCTAGTTGCATCTCCTACAAGGGGACGAGGACGAGGTCGAGGTCGTGCTAGAGGCCGAGGCAGGGTTTTCAGCACTAGGGTTCTCGTGCCATCGTTCCCGCACCAGGTGTTCCACCACCCACTCAGCCAGCCAGAGGAGGGGTCGAGGGGTTAGAGGTGGAGGTCAGGCAGTTAGAGGTGGAGGCCAGGTTACTAGAGGTAGAGGTCAGCTAGCAATAGTCCAACCCATGGATGTTCAAATTGGTGGGGCCCAGCCCCGATGTTATGTTATTCGAGCCCGACCTGAGGCTGAGGCCTGCGATGTAGTCATCACAGGTACGGTTTCAGTTTGCAGCAGGGATGCTTTTGTTTTATTTGATCCGTGGTCCACATTATGTTATGTGTCATCTTATTTTGCTCCTTATTTGGTTATGCCTCATGACTCTTTGAGTACTCCTGTATATGTGTCTACACCGGTGGATGATTCTATTGTGGTAGATTGTGTCTACCGTTCGTCTGTAGTTGTTATTAGGGGTCTTGAGACCTGTGTAGATTTTCTACTCCTTGATATGGTTGATTTCGATGTCATTTTGGGTGATTGATTGGTTTTCGCCTTATCGTGCTATTCTGGATTGTCATGCCAAGACCGTGACATTAGCGTTGCCGGGGTTGCCTCGACTGGAGTGGAGAGGGACTCCTATTCATTCTTCCAACAGGGTCATCTCATATATGAAGGCTCGGCGCATGGTCGAGAAGGGTGTTTTGGCCTATTTGGCCTATGTTCGTGATTCTAGTGCCGAGGTTTCTTCTATGGAGTCTGTGCCCATTGTCCGTGAGTTCCCAGAGGTGTTTCCTGCAGACCTGTCGGGTATACACTCGACAGGGATATTGACATTTTCATTGATTTTTCTAGGCACTCAACCCATTTCTATTCCGCCATATCATATGGCCCCGCCAGAGTTGAAGGAGTTGAAAGAACAATTGCAGGACTTTCTTGATAAAGGCTTCATTAGGCCTAGTGTCTCGCCTTGGGGTGCACCAGTGTTGTTTGTTAAAAAGAAAGATGGGCCGATGAGGATGTGCATAGATTATCGGCAGTTGAACAAGGTTAGCATCAAGAATAAGTATCTGTTGCCGAGGATTAATGATTAGTTTGATCAGCTTCGGGGTGCCAGGTATTTTCGAAGATTGATTTGAGATATGGCTACAATCAGTTGAGGATTAGGGTATCTGGTGTCCCTAAGACAACTTTTCGCACTCGGTACGGACATTATGAGTTCTTAGTGATGTCATTCGGGTCGACAAAAGCCCCATCAGCTTTAATGGACTTGATGAACCGAGTGTTCATGCCTTATTTGGATTCCTTCGTGATTTTCTTCATTGATGATATTCTGATTTATTCCCGCAGCCGGGAGGAGCATGAGCAGCACCTTCGAGTCATTCTCCAAACTCTTAAGGATAGTCAGTTATATGCTAAGTTTTTGAAATGTGAGTTTTTGTTGAGTTTTGTTGCATTCATGGGTCATGTTGTATCAGCGGGGGTATTTAGGTGGACCCTGAGAAGATTTCAGCGGTCAATGATTGGCCTAGACCCACATCAGCTACTGAGATCCGGAGTTTCTTCGGTTTGGCATGCTATTACCGTCAGTTTGTGGAGGGATTTTCGTCTATTCGAGCCCTGATAACTAGGTTCAATCAGAAGGGTGCCCAATTCAGATGGTCAGAGGAGTGTGAGGCGAGCTTCCAGAAGCTCAAGACAACCTTGACTACGACGCCAGTGTTGGTTTTGCCCACATGTTCAGGGCTACATACTATGTATTATGATGCTTCTTGGTATGGACTTGGTGCAGTGTTGATGCAGGATGGCGAGATTATAGCCTATGCTTCATGTCAGTTGATGGTCCACGAGAAGAATTATCCAGTTCATGACTTCGAGTTAGCAACCATTGTCCACGCGCTGAAGATTTGGAGGCATTATCTGTATGGCGTGTCATGTGAGGTGTTGATGGATCATAAGAGTTTGCAATATTTCTTCAAGCAAAACGAGTTGAATTTGAGGCAGAGGAGATGGTTGGAGCTGTTTAAAGACTATGACATCACCATCTTATATCATCCGGGTAGTCTTGCTTATATTTCGGTTGGGGAGAGACCGCTTGCTTTGGATGTTCAGGCTTTAGCCAATCGGTTTATGAGATTGGGTATTTTTGAGCCCGACTGTGTTCTAGCTTATACGTTTGCTCGTTCCTCATTATTTGATCGTATTCGAGACCGGCAGTATGATGATCCTCATTTGTGTGTCATTAGGGATACGGTCCGGAACTGTGATGCCAAGCAAGTTACATTTTGTGATGATGGAGTTTTACGGATGCGGGGTCGTACTTGTGTACCCAATATGGATGGACTTCGTGAATTGATATTAGAGGAGGCCCATAGTTCCCGGTACTCCATTCATCCGGGCGCCGCAAATATGTATCAGGATTTGCGGAAACATTATTGATGGAGGAGGATGAAGAAGGATATTTTGGCGTATGTAACTTGGTGCTTGAATTATCAGCAGGTAAAGTACGAGCATCAGAGACCTGGTGGATTGCTTCAGCAGATTGAGATTCCAGAGTGGAAGTGGGAGCGTATCACCATGGATTTCATTGTTGGACTCCCACGGACTTAGAGGAAGTTTGATTCAGTATGGGTCATTGTGGATAGGCTGACCAAGTCAGCGCACTTAATTCCTGTGGCAGTTTCCTATTCTTCAGAGAGATTAGCAGAGATCTACATTAGGGAGATTGTTCGTCTCCATGGCATACCCGTGTCCATTACTTCTAATAGAGGTACGCAGTGTACCTCGCATTTCTGGAGGGCAGTTCAGCCTGAGTTGGGAACACGGGTTGAGTTGAGCACATCGTTTCATCCTCAGATGGACGGGTAATCTGAGCGTACTATTCAGATTTCGGAGGATATGCTACGGGCATGTGTCATTGACTTTGGATGTTCTTGGGATCAGTTCTTTCCATTAGCTGAGTTCGCTTACAATAATAGCTATAAGTCGAGCATTCAGATATCTCCCTATGAGACACTATATGGTAGGCAATGTAGGTCGCCGGTTGGGTGGTTTGAGCGGGGAGAGGCTCAGTTGCTGGGTATGGGGTTAGTGCAGGATGCCTTGGATAAGGTTAAGATCATTCAGGATAGACTTCGTACAACTCAATCCAGGCAGAAGAATTATGCTGACCGCATCATGATGTGGCATTCATGGTCGGACAACGAGTGTTGCTTCAGGTGTCTCCCATGAAGGGCGTAATGAAATTATGGAAGAAGGGCAAGCTAAGACTTAGGTACATCGGTCCTTTTGACATCCTTGATAGAGTGGGAGTGGTGGCTTACAGACTTGCGTTACCACCAAATTTATCACTATGCATCCAGTGTTTCATGTGTCTATGCTTCAGAAGTATCACAACGATCTAGCCCATGTTTTAGACTTCAGCAGTGTCCAGTTTGACAAGGATTTGACCTTTGAGGAGGAGCCGGTAGCCATATTAGAACGTCGGGTTCTTCAATTGAGATCGAAGAGTTATCCTTCGGTTCGAATTCAGTGGAGAGGTAAGCCTGCCAAGGCAGCTACCTGGGAGTCCGAGTCCAATATGCAGAGCCGGTATCCCCACCTTTCCCCGATTCAGGTACTTTCTATGTCCGTTCGAGGACGAACTTTTGTTTTAGAGGTGGAGAATATGTGTTGGTTGATTTCCCAATGCACACGCAAGTGTACGTGGTCGACAAGTAATATAG
>MDKI01027799.1:0-10626 GCA_005239505.1 Nicotiana paniculata
TACGAAGAATCGAGTGAGTCTAACAACTATAATTGATAGGTTAATTCCCCGTGGGATTCGACTTTGGGACAAAATACTCAGATTATATTTGCAACGCCCGCTTAGTCTTTTTATAAGACATAGTTGAGCGTGATCAAATTTTGGTGCCGTTTCCGGGGAAATAACGGTGTTATCAATTACAGTTGGAAGAAATACAAAATTCTTAAGTATAGTCAATTTTCTTCAATTTTCATCTATACATTGAAATTTTAACGTTTGCGAACTTGGTTGTACTGGTGCTTGCCTAGAAAATCATCGAGAACTGGTGAAGTATTTGAAGCCTTATCAGACCCTGAGAAAGTTTTCAAGGCCTTGAACCGGGCCAACCGAAAAAGCAAACAACAACCATCAATTGAACAACTTAAACCCGACATGGAAGATCTAAACAACAGGAACAACAATGGGGATGACGTGGTAGAACCAATTGCGCAGATAGTGGCACCTCTTGTTCTAGAGGCTCCTTTATATGACTGGGCACAACCCACGACGGAGAATTTTTCCACTGCGATAGTAGTCCCTCAGATACAGGCCGAGTCCTTTCAGATTAAAAACAATATGTTGCACTTGCTGCAGAACAAGGGATTATTTTCGGGGTCATACATTGAGGATCCCCAATAGCATTTGAAGAATTTCTTGTCGATTTGCAAAACTCAAAGGCAGGCAAACGTCACTCAGGAAGCAATAAAACTGTTGTTGTTTCCATTCTCAGTGACAGGAGAAACCCAGACTTGGCTAAACTCGCTCCCCATTAATTCTATTACCACATGGGAGGATTTAATTAAGTAGTTCGTGAAAAAATTCCATCCACCCAACAAGACAGCTCAACAAATTGATGAAATCTTGAGCTTCATACAGAAGCCAACTAAAACATTGCAGGAAACATGGGAACGATTTAAAGGAATGTTGGTTATCTGTCCACACCATGGTATTCCAGAGCAGATGTTGGGGCTGCATTTCTATATGGGTCTGGCGGATACTGTAAAGGCAAATGTAGATGTTGCAGCTGGTGGAGCATTCTTGAGCAAAACATGGAGAGAAAGCCAAATCCTGCTTGATAAAATGGCGTAGAATTCAGGGTGGACAACCAGGAATGCACCTATTACCCGGTAGTTCACTCAGTGACCTTCGATTCATCCAAAACCCTTGCTGAGAATGTGGCCACCTTGATAACACAGATGAGCATACTAACCAAAAAGGTGGAGGAGTCAGGGCAAAAGCATCAGGTACATATTGTGAATACAACCAATAGGGGCTTATGCACATCTTGCATTAGTCATACACTTGGTAATCAGTGGAATGCTGAATGTGATCAACATCACTACCCTGAAAATATGAACTATGTGTCGAATTATGGGGGTCAGCGACAGGGTGGACAGAATTGGGGCTAACAAAATCAACCATACAGGACAGTTCAGCAGCAGCACAATAGTGGAAACATGGGAGCCATGCAACCTCAAGGTAATGTGGAGCCTTACAGAAGGCGGTACAATAATCAGAATCAGCAACAAGCTTATCACCCCCCTCAACAACAACATGGTGGTAGACAAGAAGATGGGTTTTCCAAACTTGAAGCAATGATGAAACATGTTATTGGGTCAACTGCAAAAATAAGCGAGAGAGCAGATGCACATGAGTAAGCTATTAAAAACATTGAAGTTCAAATGGGCCAGATCTCGATGTCTTTGAATGATCATCCGCAGGGGACATTGCTTGCAGACACTCAGGTAAATCCTAAGGATCATGGTCCTAAGCAGCTAATGGCAGTGAGTATATGCAATGGTAAGGACTTAGACTTGTAGCAAAAAAGAGTTCGAGAAAGAAGACAGGATGAAACACTGGTACCAGTGCCTATTGAAATTGATGAGTCAACAAAACCGACTGAGGTGACAGTGCAACCTGCCCAAGGAGAACCCAACACACAACTCGAGGTTGAGAAAGAAGCTGAGCCAGCTCAGGAACCGGTAATTGAGGTGGTGGCTGACAAAGAAAAATCCCAACTCACTGGGAAGAAGAGACCTCTAGCACCATTCCCACAGAGGCTGGCTAAGTATCATAAGGATGAGCAGTATAAAGTTCTTGGACATGTTGAAACAAATACAGGTAAACATTCCTTTGATTGATGCTTTGAAGGAGATACCTGGGTATGCCAAAATGATGAAGGACTTAATGTCCCAAAAATTTGACTTCCAATACTTGGCCACAGTGATTCTTACTCAGACTTGCAGTGTTGTTGTGACCCGACCAATTGTGGAAAAGTTGTCTGATCCAGGGAGTTTCACCATTCCCTGCACCATTGGAACTTTTGCCTTTGCAAAGGCACTTTGTGATTTAGGGGCCATCATTAATATTATGCCCCTGTCCATCTACAAGAGGTTGGGGATTGGTAGAGCTAGACCAACCTCTATGTTGTTACAGTTGGCAGACAGGACGGTAAAAAGATCGTCAGGTATTCTGGATGACGTATTGGTGCAGGTAGGGAAGTTTTTGTTCCCTACATATTTTGTGATACTGGAATACAGTGGATGAAGAGATTCCCATAATTTTGGGAAAGCCATTCTTGGCCAATGGGCGAGCCCTCATTGATTGTGAAACTAGGGAGCTCAAGATGAGATTGAACAACAAGGAAATCACATTCAATGTGCATAAATCCATGAGGCGACCAAGTGAGTTCGCCAATTGTTCTCTTATTGATGCTGTGGATGTGATAGTGGAGGAATATGATGAGTCATTAACTATTGAGGATCCCCTTGCTGCATGTTTGATGAATTTGGGCGAGGTAAATGGGGAAGAATTAGCAGAATGAGTGTTAGCGCTTGAAGGAAAAGGTGTTTGGCCGAGGGCACTCGAGTTTGAGCCCTTACACTTAGAAAAGAGAGAGACTCTACCAGCCAAGCCATCTGTTGAAGAGCCACCCAAGCTGGAGTTGAAGCCACTGCAAGCCCATCTCAGGTACACGTTTCTTGGACCTAATTCTACTTTACATGTTATTATATAATCCAGTTTTCTAGATATGCAGGCAAAGCAGCTATTACAGGTACTCACAGCGTGTAAGACTGCCATTGGTTGGACCATGGCAGACATAAAGGGGATCAGCCCGGCATACTGTATGCACAAAATTCTGCTGGAAGAGGGGCAAAAACCTTCCAGGGAAAACCAGAGGCGGCTAAACCCAGTCATGAAGGAAGTAGTGAAGAAGGAAATCATAAAGTGGTTAGATGCGAGAATCATTTTCCCCATATCTGACGGCAACTGGGTTAGCCCAGTACAATGTGTTCCTAAGAAGGGTGGCATGACGGTTGTAAAAAATGACAACAATGAGCTGATATCCACAAGGACCGTCACTGGCTGGAGAATTTGCATGGACTACAGAAAATAAATCTTGCCACACGTAAAGATCACTTCCCACTTCCCTTCATTGATCAAATGCTCAACAGACTGGCAGGAAGGTCTCACTTTTATTTTCTGGATAGGTACTCGGGTTACAACCAAATTTTCATCGCCCCGTACGAGAGATAAAAGACCTCATTCACTTGTCCCTACGGGATCTTTGCCTCCAAAAGGATGCCCTTTGGCTTATGCAATGCACCCGCCACATTTCAAAGGTGCATGATGGCCATATTCACTGACATGGTCGAGGATACCATGGAGGTGTTCATGGACGATTTCTCAGTGGTGGGAAATTCATTCGATGAGTGCCTAGAAAATCTGACCCGAGTGCTGAAGCGATGTATTGAGACGAACCTGGTGCTTAATTGGGAGAAGTGCCATTTCATGGACAAGAGGGGATAGTCTTGGGGAACTTGGTGCCGAGCAAAGGAATTGAGGTGGATCGTGCCAAAGTAGATGTGATTGCAAAGCTTCCACCTCCCACATCGGTTAAAGCGATAAGGAGCTTCCTTAGGCATGCCGGGTTCTACCGGCGATTCATCAGAGACTTCTCCAAAATAGCCAACCACCTATGTAAGTTGCTCGAAAAATATAACCCTTTTGTGTTTTCTAATGATTGAAGGGTAGCTTTTGAGGAGTTGAAAAAGAGGCTAGTCACGACCCCAATCATTGTTTCTCCCGACTGGGAGCAACCATTCGAGCTCTTGTGTGATGCCAGTGACTACGCAGTGGGAGCAGTGTTTGGATAGCGAAAGGAAAAGATAATGCACCCGATCTACTACGCGAGTAGGATATTGAGTGGAGCTCAACTGAACTACACGGTGATCGAAAAAGAGATGCTGGCAGTAGTGTGCGCCTTTGACAAGTTCAGATCATACCTGATCAGCTCGAAGATGATTGTTTACACTGATCATGCTGCCCTCAGGTATTTGATTGAGAAGAAAGAATCCAAGCCGCGCCTAATTTGTTGGGTGCTGCTACTGCAAGAATTCGATCTAGAGATTCGTGACCGTAAGGGCATGAAGAACCAAGTCGCAGACCATCTGTCGCGACTTGAAGGCGCTGAAAATGCAGTGGAAGAAGAGGATATTCTGGACACCTTTCCAGATGAGCAGCTACTCGCCACGAGCATGTAGGAGGTTCCACGGTATGCAGACATTGAAAATTACCTGGCAAGTGGTATTTAGCCCTATGGACTCTCATCTGTCCAAAAGAAAAAGTTTTATCGTGATTTCCGCAATTATTACTGGGATGAACCTCACCTGTTTAGAATATGTATTGACAATATGATCTGGAGGTGCGTCCCCGAGATAGAACAATATTCTATTTTGCAGGCGTGTCACGCATCAGCGTATGGAGGGCATTTTGGAGGAGTTCAAACATCAGCCAAAGTTCTAGAGGCCGGATTCTACTGGCTAACTGTGTTCAAAGATGCCCACCAATGGGTGAAGGGCTGCGATGAGTGTCAACGGACAGGGAACATATCCCGTCACCACGAGATGCCCATGAACCCGATCCAAGAGGTCGAGGTGTTTGATGTATGGGGGATTGACTTTATGGGTCCATTCGTTAGCTCTTACGGCAATAAGTACATACTTGTTGTTGTAGGCTTTGTGTCCGAATGGGTGGAAGCTGCAGCACTCCCCACCAATGACACAAGGGTGGTAGTGGGATTCTTGAAGAAAAAAATATTCACCCATTTTGGGATCCCAAGGGCCATCATCAGTGCGGAGGCACTCACTTCTGCAACCGTTCCTTCGAAAAGATGTTAGCTAAGTACGATGTGCGCCACAACGTGGAAACCCCTTATCACCCTCAGACGAGTGGGCAGGTTGAGGTGTCAAATCGAGAAATAAAGAGTGTGCTGACTAAAACGGTGAACGCCAAAAGAACTGATTGGGAAAAAAAGCTTGATGACGCACTCTGGGCATACAGAACTACATTCAAAACGCCAATTGGTATGTCGCCATACAAGTTGGTGTTCGGAAAGGCCTGTCACTTGCCGGTAGAACTAGAACCTCGAGCTTGGGGGGCACTGAAACAGTTAAACATGGATCTTGATGTTGCGGTCACAAGTCGAGTCACTAAACTGCATGAGTTGGATGAATTTAGATATCTTGACTTTGAAAGCACGAGGCTGTATAAAGAGAGAATGAAGAGGTTACACGATAAGAACATTGTGGACCGAAACTTCAAACCAAGAGAAATGGTTCTACTCTATAACTCCAGATTGAGACTTTTTCGAGTAAACTCAAGTCCCCATGGTCTGGACCATTTCGTGTGGTCGAAGTGTTTCCCTCAGGTGCTGTAGAGATTGCTTCTGAAAAAGGTGCCCACACTTTCCGAGTTAATGGGCAGAGATTGAAACCGTATGTGGGGATGGATGAGAAAAAGGAAGTGTCTGTGGTGCTCCTTGATGACCCTCAGAGGTCGAGCGAGCCGTAAATGCACTCATTCTGCATCATTCCACGACGTTAAATCAGGCGCTTCATGGGAGGCAACCCATTGACTTGTTGTAATTGTCGTGCCACGACATTAACTAAGGCGCTGGTTGGGAAGCAACCCAGTGTGTATTGTTTATAGAGTAGGTGATGAATAGTTGAATTGTTGTAAGTACTAACATATGCAGGTATGCGCGGGTGAAGGGTGGACTCAAGCCAGCCCAAGGAAAAAGTTAGAAAAACAAAGTGTGTTGAGGATTGGACTAGCGCGACCACGCTACTGAGCGCGCTAGTGGTCGTTCTAATGGCCTTTTGTTATGCCTCAAGTTCTCGCCACTAGCGCGTGCGCTTTACTGAGCGTGCTAGTGGCCACACTAATGGCCTTTTGTTCTGCCTTGTTTAACTGCCACTAGTGCGGTCGCGCTATGAGCGCACTAGTGACCGCGCTAATGGCTTTTTGTTCTGCCTCGTTCAACCCCCACTAGCGCGGTCGTGCTATGAGCGTGCTAGTGACCACACTAGTCCAGTCGCGACCAGGTAAGTTTTTCGAAGTTTATTTTTTTTATTTTACCCAAAACATAACCCAAGCCCCCTTCCCTCCCTCCCCCCCTCCCCCACAACCGCCCACTTACCCCACTCCCCTAAAACTCTTCTTCTTCTCAAACCCTTCTTCTTCCTTCTCCTAAACAAAGAAAAAAAAGGGAAACCTTATCCCCTCTCAAGCTCAAGCACTCATACACACCTTAGGTTCCTCTTCCACCAACACCAGCCCTCCCCTACACTTCTCACTCCTTGCACACCACAGGTATGTGTCTTCTTCTATAGTTTTTTTTCTTTATTTTTCGTTTTTAATTTGGTAGCTTTTCGTTTTTTGTTCCTTTGTTAAAATTTGTAGCTTTTTCTTCTTATTTAGTAGAAATACTTGGTAGTGTATGATTCGTACTGGTGGGTGATGGTATTGGGGGGGGAGTGTGGTATGTCTTGATTTAATTGGGGTGATGTTTGGGAAATTATGGTGGAAGTTGGGGCTTCAACTTGTTAAATGGGGGATCCGGTGAATAATGCCCAACATGTGTTTGTGTAAATGCCTCAATGAAGGACAGTTATTGTGACCAATTGTAAGGTGAAGTCTGAGTAACCACATTGGGTCACCTCGTTGGTGCTGAAATCATGATGTGTTTTTTTGTAGGTACAATGGCTCCCCGAAAGCGTCAAGCCACCGGCTCCTCCTCAGGTAGACAAGCAGGTTCTTCCTCCGGAAGGCCACGGAGGTCCATTGACACTCGGCCCTCAACACAATAAATGTGTATCCGCTAAAGCTCAGGATAGGTTTGCGGCAAAGGAATCAAAGGCAGCCATACCTGAACGTGGCATAGATATTGACTCACTCCAGCGTTACTGCCAAAGAATGTATAATGACTTGATGCAGAGGAGACTAGATGTGTTCTTTGAGGAGCTCGATGAGACTAATGCCATGATAGTCAGGGAGTTTTATGCTAACTGCCCGGAATACAATAATCATGTGGTAACAATGAGGAAGAAACAGGTAAACGCCTTTGTGGAGGCCATTCAGATGTTTTACCGGTTGCCAGGCCCCGTGGATATGTACGAGGACAACTATGAGGCATATGGTCGGCGCTATACTCAGTGGGAAACGTTACTCCTAACCATTTGTGTCCCGAACACAGAGATAAAGTGGTACAAGTACGGGCAGAAGTTTCACTCTTCAGCCCTCACCTTTGAGGCTAAATGTTGGCTCTACCTGATTAACAACCGCCTACTCCCATCCCACCACACCTTGGAGGTGAACATTCCTCGCAGGTGTTTGATTTGGTGATTCATGATGGGCCGCGAATTTGACGTGGCCAGGCTTATGCATGAGGAGATTTTCGTCCGCTGTAATTTTCAGAGGTATGGTTTCTTCTTCCCATCTCTGGTCACCAGATTGTTCCTTGCAGCTGGAGTACAAGGAAACTTGGCGGTGGATGGCAGAGTGCCAACATTGTACGTCTTCAGAGCTGATAGGGTCACTATTGGAAAGAAAGCAATGGATGTGATGATGAGGAGGAGGAGACTTAGTCGGATGAGGAAGCTGAGGAGGCGGCGCAACAAAAAGTGGAGGAGGATCAAGAACATATGGAGGAGGAGCAGCCCACTCAGGCGCATGCTGCTGAGGTGGAGGGCCCGTCTAGAGCTCGTCGGAGTTATAGGCTAAACCACCTGGATCAGGACATGGTGGAACTGCGCACTTCAATCACAGACCTGGGTGCGCGAGTTGATGCCGTAGCTAACCATCAGAAGAAATCTGAAAAGAAAATCATGGGCTGGCTCTGAGCCTTGGGTCGCGCTTGCCATCTGGACCTAGGGACAGTCTCCGACCAGGACTGAGCTTTCAGGGAAGTTCCCTTAACTCTCTATTTATTTTGATTGCCATGGGGACATGTCCTCATATTAAGTGTGGGTTGGGGGAAGGATTCCCTTGTGTATGTATATATGTAGATAAAAAATGGGTAGTTGTTTTCTTTATTTTTCTTGTGAGTTAGCATAATTGTTAGTTGTTTTCATTATTTTCTTTTGAGTTGTTTTTGCTTATGTGTTTGTGATTGTAAATAGTAGTGTAATTAATTAAGTCGTCTTGGCCCGACGACGGATCCCTGTCGACGGGGTTCTTGAGTGTCTAAGTCGACCACAAGAAAAAAAAAGTGGAATCTTCCTGATGACGAACTTCTTAGGCAGTTTTCTTGAGGGAAGCTAGTCCAAAGAAAACACCAAAAAGATTTTTTATTTTCTTTTTAGGTAGTGTAGAAACTCCCCCTTGGTTTTTCTTTTGACCGCGGTTCTTTTCCAAGGATTTAGCTTGAATCGGGTATAATTAGTTTTTATTTTATTTTTAGTTGTTAGGTGTTTTGGGCAAGGAGCTGAAATAAGAGAAGCATCCCTTATTGCTGTTACAGCCGAACACAAAAGATCCTAGAGTGTGACGCTTAGGCTCATTTGTTGACTCTTGTGTAATGCCTTAAATTTGTATGTTGTAACTGAATTGAATGCTCGGTGAGAGTATCTTGATAAGTTAATCTGGAGTGAGTCATGTGCCATGTGTGTGTGAGGTGTCGCATTGTATTCTATGTCCACATTCGATGCCTAGAACTTGCCCTGTGTGTTTGCAAAGCGAAATAGTATTTCGTTCAGTCTTAGAAGTGATATAGGAATTTCTTTGTTAAGCCAGATATAAAAGTGTATCCACCTGATTGTAATTTACCATAGTTAACCTCTTTGAGCTTACAAGCTTGTTTCTTTGGCAACCACATTATAAACCTTAACCTATTATTTGAATGGCCTATTTGTTTGAACCCTGTACCTCCCATGAGCACTTGAATTGTTAGAGATTATGCGAAAGTCAAAGTGTGGGGTGATGGTTTGGTTTTTGAGTGAAATCAAAGAAATAGAAGGAAAGGTGAAAAAGTTAAAAAAAAATGAAAGAACAAGCGCCACTTGAAAAAAAAAGAGAAAGGACAATGAATAAATGTAGTCCTTAATAAGTGGTGATTCGATAAAATTACACCTAAGGGATTTTGGGGTAAATATAAAGAGAAGTGTGGTGGAAATTCTGGTCGGGCATAAGAATGGTCTGAAAGCTAAAGTAATTGTATTAAAAGTGTTTAGGGAGGTTAGTCACTATATCTAAATATATCCTACCCGTCTCTTAGCCTACATTACAACCAAATAAAGACCTGATTGATCTTAGACTGAATGGGGTCGATTAGTAGAGTATTACACGACGGGCAAGCCATGGTGTATCTTTGTGGCATATAAATGTTCTTTCCGTGAGTGAGTGAATTCTTTCTATTTGAGTTCCTGCATGTTCGCAATACTATATTTGTGGAACTACTCTCATGTGTGTGATGTGAGGGCACTTGATTCATGAAGGAAAGGTAAATCTTGACCTCTGCGTAGAGTATTTTGAGGAAGTAGAAATATTTCATGGCATGTGAGAGTCGACCCTTGATGCATGGATGTTACATTGCTAGGTATAACTCCTGTAATATGTTCATGGTGTGACACATTAGGGAAATGCTTGATGAAAGGACCTTTGTAGAGTATAGTGGATTGCTCGAAGACTAGAAATGATTTAAGTGTGGGGTGTTGATAATAGGCTAAATTCACGTAGTTTAGTGTATATTTGTACTCCAACTTAATGATGCTTCACTGTCTTAGGAATGTGAAATAATATTAAAATGGCTCTAATTGTTGATTTTATGTTTCGCAGGAGCAAAATGCGCTTATGAGGACCTAGGATGGTGTTTGGAGCTAAACTGAAGAAGAAAGGCCCTTGGAGTATTTAACGTGTGAAAAGAAGGAAGAAAATTGCGGGGACAGATTTCAAGTCCACTAGCGCGGTCTTAGCGCGCCCATTAGCCCGACCGCGCTAGTCCAGCGATCCCCGGGCAAAATGTTTAGCAATTAGCGTGCCCAGTAGCGCGATGACTAGCGCGGGCGCGCTAGTCCAGTCGAACACGTTATTTTTCAGGGGTAAACTTGGAAGCTTGGGACAATTCCACTTAACCTATATAAGGTTCAACTCGCCCAAAAGATAGAAATAATCAGGTTTAGAGTCTTGTTCAAGAAAATCAAAGGCAAGAGGCAAGAGGCAAGGAGGGCATGGGCATCAAATCTCATCTCTTTTCCTTGTATTTTTTCATTGTTGATGAATTCTTCTGTTGTTATTTTCAGTACAATTATGAGTAGCTAATTTATTTAG
>ML359405.1:0-13830 GCA_005239505.1 Nicotiana paniculata
TCAAACAAGTGGACAAGCAGAGGTGTCCAATAGAGAAATCAAGCAAATACTAGAGAAAACGGTAAGTGTGAACAGGAAAGATTGGGCTGCTAAGTTAGATGACGCTTTATGGTCATACAGAACAACATACAAGACACCAATTGGGGCATCACCGTACAAGATGGTCTATGGGAAGGCATGTCACCTACCCGTAGAGCTTGAACACAAGGCGTATTGGGCCATCAAGAAGTTAAACATGGACCTTGAAGCCGCGGGTGAGAAAAGAATGCTGCAGTTGGATGAATTGGATGAGTTCAGATTTCACTCATACGAAAATGCCAAACTTTACAAAGAAAAGACCAAGAGATGGCATGACAAACATATACATCCGCGTCATTTTGAGCAGGTCCAACAGGTACTATTATTCAATTCTAGCCTTAGACTGTTTCCTGGGACGCTGAAATCGAGATGGTCAGGCCCGTTTGAAATAGTGAGAGTCACTCCATATGGTGCACTTGAATTGCGAGCTATACATGGTGAAAGAACATTTTTAGTGAATGGGCATAGAGTCAAACATTATTGGGGTGGTACCATAAATCGTGAGAAGACCAAAGTCGTGCTCGCTGATGACTGAGGCGAGGTTCTGCGTCGTGCCGCGACGTTAAATCAGGCGCTTCATAGGAGGCAACCTATTGACTTGTTGTAATCGTCGTGCCACGACATTAACTAAGGCGCTTATTGGGAGGCAACCCAATACTTAGTTAAATCTTAACATAGCTTGAAGAATTTCATATAATTATAGGTACTAACGAGCTCGTGAGTGCATTCAAGTGAAATGAGCAGTGTTTGTTCATGACGGAAGGTAAGACAAAGGCCAGGGGGTACCTGGGCGTTTGGGATCCAATGCCTGGATAACGCCAGAGGGTCCGGGATTTAAGACTAAAAAGTACGCCTAACGCCAGGTAAGTATACCATCTCCCTCCCAAGCAAGAGTTTGCTCCCAAGAACACAAACAACTTAAACAAACAACGAATTGCTCTCACACTCACACTACAACACATAGATCAACAACACACCCACAGCACACACAAGTCTGTACAGGTTCAATTTCGGGGCTCACCTCATCAAATTAACACTCATCAATCGTTGAGGAAAAACAATGCTACCCAGAAGATCCACTGGCAAGGGGAAGGCCACGCCTTCGGCTCCAGCTAAAAGCAAAGAAAAACCCCCAAAACTCCAAAAGAAGAGAAAGCGCCCAGCCTGAGCAGAGTAGCTGAGTATCTTTTCATTATTAGTATTATTATTTTTTTAGTGTTAGTTTTGTGTTGTTTTTATTTTGCAGTGTAGGGGAAGTCTGAGTACCCGAAAAGTAAAGCTGGGGGGTATGTTTGAGCTTAAGTGTGGGGTCATCCCGACTCTAAAGATTGAAAATCATGCCCGGGCTATGCCCGAGAGGGTCTCAGGGAGTATTTCTCACCCTTGTTTTAATTTTTTTTTATTTGTGATCATGCATAGAGGACTATGCATAACATAAGTGTGGGGTGGGGAAGCTACTTTCTAAAGTGTAATTGTATAAAATAATTTTTTTGTAGAAAGAAAAAAAAATTTGGACTTTTCCCAACGATGGATCTGTTGGACAATTTTCTTGAGGGATAAAGTCTGATTTAAAAATACCAAAAAGATTTTTTTATTTTTTTTATTTTTTTAGGATAGTTAGGTAGTATCCCTTGGTTTTTCTTTGGGTACCGGTTCTCTTCCAAGGGTGTAACTTGAACCAGGTACTTTAAATTATTATTATTAATTTTTTTTTTAAGAGTAGTTAAGAAGGAACTGAGTTACCCTATGACATGTTTGGTGCCGGCATATTAGGTTATGACATACATTCTGCTTTCCCTTATATTTGGTTTGACATGTGATTCCTGAGAAAAATAAATAGCCTAATTTGTGACCCACTTGGCTCAGTTGTTTGACTTGTATGCTACATAGTGTAATATTGCTTAATTATCTCAATTTTGTGTGCTTTCTTGACTTGAGAGTTGATTAAAATCGTTGTGATTGAGTCATCTGCAATGTGTGAGTGAGGTTTAGTGATTTTCTATGCTATCCTGTGTAGTCTAGAACTTGCCCCGTGTGTTAATCAAAGCGAAATTGTAGGTTATGATAGTCTAGGAAATGACGTAGGCATTTTCTTTCTTGATCATGGATGTGCTTGTCACATAAGAAAAAAGTTACCATTGTTAGCCCCTTTGAGCCTTTAGACCTTTTCTTTGGTATCCACATTACAAGCCGTACCCCTATTTTGTTCTTAAATAGAGATTTTGCACCGTTTCCTCCTAAGGCACTTAGTCGCTAAAAGAAGTAAGGTGAGATATTGGGGAGTAGTTTTTGAGTGGAGCCATGTAAGGGCCTGTTGGTGCACAAAAAAGAAATTTTATTCAAAAGTCACTGGCCATTGAATTTTCATGTATGGAGTGTGCAGGAAAGAAAGAAAGAAAAAAAAATTGATAGTAAAAAGTATGTACAAAAAGATACACACCTCCAAGTTTCTATTGATTTGTGCTAGTAAAAATAGAGAAGTGCTTAATTGAAAAAGGGCTATGTTGAATATGAATTGGTTGAGAAGAATATGTGTTGACTTGTGAAGGTAGTGGATTAAAGTGCTTAGGAGGGTTAGTCACTATTCCTAAATCTATCCTACATGTTCCTTAGCCTACATTACAACCTTAAAAGTCCTAATTGATTCTAGATTTGGCTAACTTGAATTAGTGGAGATCTACACTACGGGCGAGCTTATGGTACGACCACGAGATGTATATGAATTCTTTGTGAGAGTGAGAGCATTTGTTCAATTATGTGATGTCCTTAATTTATGTTCAAGAGCATATTTGAATGTGTGGAATAGTTATATTCACTCTTTTGTTTGTTGGTGAGGGCACATGATCTCATGAACGATTGGTAATGTTGTAAACTTTCTTGTTGGGTAGGTGCGTGAATTGAGATGGCTTAGTGGTTGCAAGTCGACTCTTGAGGTTGGGTGGTTGCAATTAGGTTGTTGGTATGATTGATTAAATTGTTATACTTGGGCATGTTTAAAGAAGGGAAAGAATGTGAAATTTTGTATGTTCATGCNAAGGGATATTGCTCGAGGACGAGGAAGAGTCTAAGTGTGGGGTATTGATGTGTGGCTAGAATTCATGATTTAAATCATTATATACCTTTCATTTTATGTGTTTTGTGATAAAAATACACGTTATATGTACATAATGGAGTCTATTTCATGTGTAGGTGAATTAAAGATGGAAACCGAGCTAAATGGGTGCATAAATATCGAAATTACGCTCAAGAGTCGAAAAGGAGTGACCCAGACAAGCCCAGGCGTTTAGGGGGAGTTTGTCCCTTAAGGCCAGGGGGAGCCCTGGCGTTAGCCAGGCGTTAGACCCCTGAAGCCAGCCCTGCCCTGGCGTTAGCCAGGCGTTAGACCCCTAACGCCTGGATCCCTGATCCGGTCAATTTCGAGAGTTGAAGATTTTAAGTGTTTCCCGGTTGGAATAGAAGTCTCCTACACGTTTAGGGTTTATCCCAAACGTATAAATAGACCCAATAAGACAACTTTGAGGGGGGAATGCCAAGATTGGAGANGGTGTTTAATTTCTTAATTGTCTGGCCAACAGTTAGGTTCTATATACTATCTATGTTATTATTGGAAAAGCCGTATATAGATTAGAGAAGAGTTGAAGAGAGCGCGATCTTAACCCTTCAGGGGAGCGGATTTGTGGTTAGGATAGGAATATACCTAGTCACCGTGCTTAATTAAACATCGTAATCTTAGTGCGTTCTAATAGATTAATTTCATAGGAATATAGGCGTTAATCTATTGAGAATAGGCGAGTAGTACTTCGGGAGAAGGCTACGAGAGCAATTATCGATTAATTAGCAACCATGAGTGAATTATATGAAAGGGAGAGTTAATTAGAATGCAATATGAATGGTGAATTGATCACAACCCTGGAATATTTGTCTCTATTGAATACACAACAATATTCTCGTTACTTGATAATTAGTTCATATAATCATAGAATAAATTAGTTATATTCTTGGATTTTGTTTTGGCTTGATTAAATAGCAATTAGAGTGATTCAATAAGTAGTTAAGCAAGTCCCTGTGGGTTCGACATTCGATTTAACATTATATTACTTGCTACGAACACGTATACTTGCGTGTGCGGTTTGGGACCAACAAGTTTTTGGCGCCGTTGCCGGGGACTTGAATATAGACTACTTTNGAATTGATCACAACCCTGGAATATTTGTCTCTATTGAATACACAACAATATTCTTGTTACTTGATAATTAGTTCATATAATCATAGAATAAATTAGTTATATTCTTGGATTTTGGTTTGGCTTGATTAAATAGCAATTAGAGTGATTCAATAAGTAGTTAAGCAAGTCCCTGTGGGTTCGACATTCGATTTAACATTATATTACTTGCTACGAACACGTATACTTGCGTGTGCGGTTTGGGACCAACAAGTTGCCTTATTGGAAGGATAATCTTCTCCATCACAACCTTGATGTCATGCATATTGAGAAGAATTATTTTGAAAAAATTTTCAATACAGTGATGGATGTTAAAGGTAAGACAAAGGATAACCCGAAGGCTAGAACGGACTTACAAGAATATTGCAGGCGGCCTGAATTATACTTGCAGACAGCAAACAATAGTAATGTATTCAATCCCAAAGCAAGTTACATATTCACTTTGGTGGAAAGACGGCAAATTTGTGATTGGGTTAGGAAATTGAAGATGCCTGAGGGTTATGCGTCGAATCATGGAAAAAAGTTGATATGGAGGTAGGGAAGTTGAGCCATTTGAAAAGTCATGACTGCCATGTTTTCTTGGAGACCTTAGTGTCTATTGCATTTTGTGGTTTGCCTGAAAGAATCTGGAAACCCATCACAGAGATTAGTTTTTTTTCCAGAGACTTATGTTCTACCAAAGGGAAGAAAACCTACTCCGGATAGATCAGAACATTCGTGTAACTTCTAGTAAGATGGAAAAGATATTTCCATGTGGTTTTTTTGATGTGATGGAAAACCTTCCAATACCTAGTACACGAGGCACAACTTAGAGGGCTTGTTCAATGTAGATGGATGTATCCCTTTGAAAGGTAATATTATAAGCTTGATGTAATTTTCTGTTTTATTTGAATGTTCTTGGCTAACATGACATTATGTAGGACAATTGGCAAATGCAAACAATTTGTTAAGCAGAGGAATAGGATTGAAGGATCTATATGCGAAGCTTATCTTCCAAAGGAAACTGCTCATTTTTGTTCTTATTATTTTGAGAGTAATGTGCCATGTGCTTGGAATAGGCCCAATAGGCACACAGTCGAATGTGTGAATGATCCATTATATCCGCCTATGTCCAAATTCAATCAACCAGGTCGATGTTCTAAGAATGTTAGAAAGAGAAGTTTGAGTGATATGGAGTACAAGTCAGCTACACTTCATGTGTTGCTAAATTGTCTCAAAGTTGTACTATTTCTCAAGTAAGTATTGAATTATTAGTTATCAAAATATATAATTACTGTGATTACATCTCGATGCAACTACTAAGAATATTTGATGTCTCACAATCACTTCGTGGGTCAATTTGGCCATGATGATGTCTGTATATACGAGATTTGATATATTGTTCAAACAATTTGTAAGTTTATCTTGATAATGTTCTAACACTATGTAGGTAAACAATGTTTGTAAGTTATGCTAACTTATGAATTTTTTTAACAATATGTAGGTAAATGATCCAAATAATGGAGTAAATCAATTTTTGAAAGATATATCTTGGGGACCTGGGCTTCAGGTCACAATAATGTCTAAGTACGTAGTGAATGGTTATAAGTTCCATACAGAGGATTTCTCTAAGAATAAAAATAGCAACAACAGTGGGGTGTAGGTTAAAGGTGGTGATGGAAACCAAGTTGGAGATATTGATTATTATGCTATGCTCAAAGAAATAATAGAACTAGAATATACAGGTTGTCCATATAAGAAATTGATACTCTTTAGATGCAAGTGGTTTGACCCAAATCCAACAAGAGGTACAAGAGTACACAACCAATACAACATAATTGAGGTTAATCATACGAGGGAGTATGATCGCTATGATCCTNGTCCTTTTATAATTGCTCATAATGTTAGGTAAGTGTATTATGCTCCTTATCCATTACGGTGGAATAAGTCCGATTGGTGGGTTGTAATAAGAACTAAGCCTGTAGGTAGGGTGGAAGTCGAGAATATGTTAGATGTTGCATTTCAAAATGATATCTCCAGTGTTCACCAAATAGTGGACGATCAGTTAGAAAATGGTTTGGAACATCCTGAACACATATTGGAAGAAGTTGATATAAATGAAGTAACAATTATAGAAAATGAGGACAAACAATCAACTGATGAAGCTCAAACAAGTGAGGAAGAAGAATTCTCGGACGAGGAATAATACATCGATGAGCTTTAAAAAGTTAGTTTTTAAATAACTCTCATTTTATAGCTAGTTTCTTATATGTTTCAATCTAAATATGTATTATATTATGCAGATGACAGGCAAGGGTCAAGGTAACAATGACCCCACTGGTTCTCGGGGTCGAGAAAAGTCTAGGAAGGGAAATGGGAGGGTAGAAAATAATACTCCATCTTTTCCACCCTCTTCAGAGATGCCTATGTCTTATCCTCCACCCCATGGCTATACTGAGCTGCCACAGCATCACGAGACCTACACCTTCATGCAGGCACCAGGTCTTTCATCACAGGGCTATATGACTATACGTCCGACATACAGTCTAGCTACCTCACGACCACGTGGATCGCTGGCATCTGCATCACATGGATCACATCCATCCATGTCACAGCCACATGGATCACATCCATCCATGTCACAGCCACTCGGGTCACAACCATTAGTATCACAACCACTTGGGGTCCATCCAGCCATGTCGCAGTCACAGGGATCACATCCATCTTCATCAGCGACTCCATCTATTTCAGGCCTTCGCCTGCGAGGTAGTAGCTCTGAGCCCCCTAAACCTTCCACACATGCCTCTTATATACATGCTTCAGACGGTGATGATAATGATGATGACGAGGAGGTGCATTATGATCAATATGCAGGATCATCATAGTCCTTGAGGGTGATGGGTAAGAGTTATTTGTTATTTTTGCGTTTATTTTTTTGTAAAGTTTTTACTAAGATATTAATGTATTTTTTTTGTTAAATTGCAGGTTCATCCCAAGTAATAAGACTACGAGGATAATCACCGAAGCCATCAGAAAGCTTTATGATGGCCCTTATGCGACTTGGACTGATTTTCCATTCTCGTTGAAGGAGCAAATTTTCAATCAATTTAAGGTATAAATGTTCTTTTAAGCAGTTTAATTATTTATATTTATGATATTTCCATATAATATTTAACTTTTGAAATAAAGAGAAAGTGTGTATGGGAACACCACTATAGCGTGGAAGTGGCTGCAAATTTTTATCACAAAGCTCGCAAGCGGTTGTCGCATACTTTCTCTGAAGATAGAAAGAAGAACAAGAAGCCTGACTGGTTACTTCAAAATTTATGGGATGATTTGCAAAGGCAATGGCTTACCGCAAAGTTCTTAGAGAAGAGCGAAAAAGGAAAGAAAGCTCGCGCATCTGAGAAGGGAGGATCCTTGCACACTGGAGATGCGATCGGCCTAGGGACGATAAAAAGAAGATTGGTACGTAATTGCTTAATTTATTTTAATTTTCAAAGTATAACTATTCTATTTATTAACTTAATAATTTGTTTTCAGGAAAAGAAGTTGGGGCGTCCAGTGAACCAAGATGAGCTATTCAAGGAGACACATATTATAAAGAAGAAGAAAGAGACGGATCACGAAAGGTGGGTCGCGGACCGGGCCTCGACTGTATATGTAAGTTTTCACTTCTCATTAAGTATTTTAATTTACTTTTATATAAATTTTGAAATACTAATTCAATGTAAATTTTTGTATAGGGTCGCTTCAAAACTAATGTGGAGGAATTCATCCGCAGTCATCAACCTAATGAGTCGGGCGATCCAACCCAACCTTCAGACGAGGATGTTGAAAGAATATGGATGGAGTCTACTGGCGGTCCAAAATGGGGGAAGGTATACGGGATTCCTATTAAGAAATTCCACAGTGATAAGTGTGGAATGCAAGGAATAGGGACTTCCTCGCAAGGCGAGCAACTTGATGGGGAGAGCCTCTCCACTACGCGGGAGACTGTGACAAGGCTCACATCCGAGCTAGAAGCAGCCAAGGAAAAAGAAAAGGTTAGAGATGCTCAGTACCTTGGCATGCAAGGTCAGATTAGAACTCTCCTATCTACTGGAGCTTTTCCGATTCCCCGATCTCGTGAGTCATCGCCAGAGGTTCGACCTGCACGTGAGCGTTCCTCCCGTCCTCCCCGTGATCGTTACTCCCGTCCTCCCCGTGGTCGTTCTTCCCGTCTTCCACAAGACCCTTCTCTATATCGTCTTATAGATGAAAGTTCATCAGACGGAGATGATGATGTTGTACAAAACAATCCTTGACTTTTATATACTTTGAACTAGACAAATAGAAGCGCTTTTGAACTAGTTATAATAAGCTTTAACTTAGTTTTGTTAGTTTAATTTGTTAGTTATATTGAACTTTAATTTGTTAGTTTTAATGTGTTTTTGAATTGTGTTGTTATTGTTGTTGTTGTGTTGTTGTTGTTGTTGTTGTGTTGTTGTTGTTGTTGTTGTTTTGAAGATTTTTGTATAGAATTGTATTGTATTTATTGAATTGTATTGTTATTTAGGGATATTGGTATGATGGCATTTTATGCAAAAATTATAACCCAGAAAACCGACCAAAGTTGGTCGCTCCCTATTAAAAAAAAAAATCTGGAAATTAGCAACCAAGGTTGGTCGCTTATGTCTAAAAAAATTAAAAAATTAAAGATTAGCGACCAAGGTTGGTCGCTTAAGAACCCAAATTTTAATATTAGCGACCAACTTTGGTCTGTATTATTAAATATATATTTTTTAAAATAACATATATTTTAATTTACCGACCAACTTTGCTCGGTAATTTTTAAATTATAATAATTAATAAAATATCGTAATTTAAATATACCGACCAACTTTGGTCGGTAAATTTATATTATTAAAATATTGTACCGACCAAAGTTGGTCGGTTTATTTTTTACACTGCACAGTTGGTCCTTTTACCTTAGCGACCAACTTTGGTCGCTAAGGTAAAAGGACCAACTGTGCAGTGTAAAAAATAAACCGACCAACTTTGGTCGCTAAGGTAAAAGGACCACCAATATAGTGATCAAGAGTGTTTGGACGCGTTTTGGTCGGTAAATTGACATAAGCAACCAACGTTGGTCGCTATTAGTGGTTGCTTTTTACCAGATTTCTAGTAGTGATATGATTAAAATCAGAGGGAATGATCTTCTTCATTAATTTTGAATTATAAATAAAAAGAGAAGTCCCAAGCAGGCCTTTCGACTATGTTTGAGTCTCAGCTTGTTTGGATGGTTGTTATCCATTGTATTGTATGGTATTTGTTACTTTAGATACAATATTTTGTTTTGATTGTTACTTAGTTTTATTGTATTGTATCGATAAATCCATTGTTACGTAACAACGGAAAGTGGCATTTTATGGAACGATCAATTTGGTGTGGTGACGTCGTTACCTTGCTTTTTTCTCTCATCTTGCTCTTACTTATTACTAAATAATTATATTTTATTTTTTACCCTCCTTTTTATACAATTAATTTCTCGGCACGTGCGTTGCATGTATACCGAGTCATATATACATGATTTTATAAATTAATATCAGTAAAATTTAAAAAATAGAGGAAAAATAATACATGAAAGAATAAAACATAAGTTTATAAATAATCAATGTGTATCGTCACTTATTTGTCGAAGTCAAAATGATTGAATATCATCTAAATCTACAAAGATGAACAATCAAACTTTAATTAAATACATATAATTTTTTACTCATTTTGATTTTATGATAATCCTGTGTTCATTATTTTCTTTTCTACCGTTCCTAATGATAATTATATTGGATATTTTCATTGTCATCTTCAAATTTTTTCGTGTTCTCGATTGTTATCTTAGTGTTTATCTCTTCATCTTCAATTTTGATTGCACCAACCTTTTCAACTTTATGTGTCTTCTCTTCAGTTACAGGTCTTGTAACTTGATCTCCTCAATTTTGTGTTTCAATTTTTATAAGCAATGTGAATTTTTTTATTCTTATTCAACACCAATTTGCAATATAATTAGGATTCTTCTTTTTGTGCTATAAAAGTTAGTAGGTTATTTTTAAAGGATCATTACAAGATAAGAAAAATATTATTACTTGATATGTTTTGTAAAATAAATATTAAATGAAAAGGTACTGTAAAATTTTGAAAGATCGATTGTATACATTTTAATATCGCAACCAAACAAATATCATATAATAACTTCAAAGAGTATAATATTACTCATGCACTTCTCTATTTTGTGTGGTGGTGTTTGACTTGACATTGAGTTTACGAAAGAAAGAAAAACTCTTAAAATTTGTGGTTTAAAATATATTATAAATATTTATTTGGCTTCATTGAAAGCATAATTTTAAAGATAAACTATTTCCAAATAAGGAAGTGTGACATTCATCTTGAGAGTTACCAAAAATAAAAAAGTATCACATAAATTGGGACAAAGGAAATTATATGTTCTTTATCATCAAATACCTAAAATTTTAGAGGATATCAACAAACATACATAAATAAACAATTGACTTAATTAGTGATATAGAAAAATGTAGGAAAAAAAATGAATAGTATAAGTGCTTTCCTTTGGCTGTAATCAAGATTATCAATGCTAGAACAATGATGTACAACAGTATTATTTACACAGTTTACTTTCCAGCTAGAAAATGCTTGGGTCATCATTTTTTTTATTTGCATAAATATCTCTCTCTCTATAAATGATTAGATTGAATACACTCTAAAGAGCGTATAAATTTTTAAGGAATCATTACACAAAATAGCCGGCTGAAATTTTCTGTTAGTTCTTTCTAGTCGATACAGATAAACTATACACTTAATATACGTAGTTATATATATTCTTATATATGAATTATACATATTTATATATTTACCGGCTATTTTCAGTTTAAGCAGTTGGATGCGCGACCATTTAGGTTAATTCTTCATTTTTTAAAGTGATCGGAAGAATGCACTCTATATGGTCCAATGGATTATGATATCGCCAATATTTACGTCTATTGCCTCTTTTAACAGTATATGTGTGATGACACAAAAGGTCATCTCGTATATTTCTAGCTAATCATGTGTTATGAGGTCGTGAAAACCTCCTTCTATCTCACCTCGATGTGTGTGCGCAGCCCGGGCGTGTAGATGGGAAGCCTTTATGTGAAAATTGATAAAAATGGTAATTTTTTATTGAAAATTTGAAGAAAGTTGACTTCAGTCAACGTTTTTGGTGAACGGACCCGAACCCGTGATTTGACGGTCCCGGAGGGTCCGGATTTTTAGAAAAATATGGGACTTGGGCGTATGCCCAGAATCGAATTCCGAGGTCCCAAGCCCGGGAAATGAATTTTTAAAGAAAATTATTTTCTGAAAAAATATAAAGGTTTTTGAAAATGAAATTTGAGATGAAACATGTGATATCGGGCCCGTATTATGGTTCCGAAGCCCGATATAGGTTCGATACGATTTATATGTGTTATCAGTGAAGTTTGAAAATAAACGGACTTCGTTTGGCGTGATTCGGACCTTAAATGCAAAAAAAATTATGTTTAAAGAATTTTTGAGAAATTTCATTTATCTTGAGGTTAATTCGATGTTTATGATGTTATTTTGGTGATTTGATTACTCGAGTAAGTCCGTATGATGTTTTTGAGGTTATGTGTATATTTGGTTTTGAGCCCCGAGGGCTCAGGTGCGTTTCGGATATGCGTCGGGGTGTTGAAACTTAGAAAAAGATCTGGTTTTTGCTGTTGTTATGACTGTTGTCCCTCCCTTCTATGCGATCGCATAGTGTAAATTTGAAGTGCCCAGTTTTTCTTCTACGCGGAAGCCAACCTGCTCCTTATACGCAATCGCATAAGCTATTCTGCGATTGCGTAGAGCATTTTTGACCTGTGATATTTTCCTCTACGCGATCGCGCCTCGATCCCCGCGATCGCGATGCTTTAAAAGCGTGTGCATATTATAAGTTTCCAAAATCGAGAGTTTCACCATTTTAAACATATTTTGACGTCTAGAACTCGGTTTTGGGCGATTCCTTGGGGATATTCACACAAATCGAATGGGTAAGTGTTCTTCCACTAGAATTAAATATATTTCATGAATTAGTTATTTTTTATATCATCTAAATTGTGGTTCGGGTTGAGGGGATTGTGGGTTTTGAAAGAAAACATCAAAAAAATAAAAATTCATGATTTGAATGTCCAAATGTTATCGGAATTGGATAAATTTAGTATGGGTGAACTCTTATCGGAATGGGTAATTGGAATTTGGAAAATTTGTCGGGTTCCAAGGTGCGGGCCCGGGGATTGACTTTTAGGTCGATTTTTATAAATTTGCAAAGATTGAGACTTTATTATTCGGAATCGTTCCTTATACATATAATATGTATTTTGAAGTTGTTTTAGTTGATTTTGAGCCGTTCAAAGGCCTTCCCGCCCGAGAAGTCTATTTTGAGTACCGGGTTGTCGTCTTTGAGGTAAGTATCTTGCCTAACCTTGTGTGGGGGAACTACCCCTTAGGATTGAGTCTTCTATGTTGATTGTAGTCCGCGTACGCGAGGTGACGAGTGTGTACTCGAACTTATTTGCAAATAGATTTCCCTTTAGGGAGTTTTGAGTTCTTATGTTCCCCATACATTAATTGAACTTGTTATATATGAATTCCTGGTTCCTAATCTCACATCCTCCTGTTCAAGTTTGAAGTACTTGCCTAGCATTCCTTGTTTCTTATATGATCTTAATTGACTTAAATGAAGACTTCATTTTTCCTACTGTTATGCTATGTCCTCCTTCATATGCTGCCTATTTACTGAGCATTGTTCAAACTGAGTTTATTCGGTGAAGCTAATTGTCTAAGTGAGATTAATTATAGCTGATTCCCTAGCCGGGATGATTTGGTTTCTTGGTTGCGAACTTGAATGTACACAATCGTTGCTATATTTGTCTTGTTTTCCCCTCGTTATGTTGTTCTCTCTTTGTGCTTGGAATTCCTCTCAGTGACTACTTCTTATGAGCGAGTTGTTACCACATTGTGATTTAAGTCTTTCTATTGATTTGCTCATCGCACTTTGTATTCGACCTTGTTTGCTTTCGTGCCGGTTGTGGCAATATATATTGGTTCTGTCGCATATGGCTGCATTGCATATTTAAATTGGGACTACGGACAGAGATCCGGGAGCTTTCCCCCTGTACTGCATCACATATTTAAATTGGGACTACAGACAAAGATCAGGGAGGTTTCCCCCTGTACTGCATCGCATATTTAAATTGTGACTACGGACAGAGATCCGGGAGCTTTCCCCATGTACTGCATTGCATGACAAATTCTGAGTGGAAGACTGAGTTCCGGTAGTTTATGATTGAGGAGATTTGAATCGAAGATATGAATATACATATTGAAAAGTATAGCTGAAAAGCAATTATCTCCAGGAAAAGTTATGTCTAAAGGACTTCTTTTCTAAAGTATATTTGAAAAACATTTGTCTTGCAGAATGATGATATTTGAAAGAGCAGTACTTGGAAAAA